>APFE030676064.1:90952-176966 GCA_000404065.3 Pinus taeda | reverse complement strand
CAAAGCTTATAACCCTTTTAAACCATCCTTATACCCAATAAAGATGCACTTTTCAGATTTACTATCCAACTTGGTTCGTTTCTCCTTTGGAACATGTACATATGCATCACATCCAAATACCCTCAGATGTGAAAGAGAGGGTTTCTTACCAGACCATACTTCTTGTGGAGTCTTATCATCCAACGCTGATGAAGGTGACCTGTTGACCAGGTAACATGTAGTATCCATCGCCTCTACCCAGAATTCCTGTCCTAACCTGGCACCACTGAGCATGCTTCTTGCCCTTTCCATCAACGTCTTGTTCATTCTTTCTGCGACTCCATTTTGCTGAGGTGTATATGGAGTAGTCTTCTGCCGTGCTATACCACACTTCTTACAAAATTTTTCAAATTCCTTGCTGCAGAATTCTCCACCATTATCTGTCCTCAGTACCTTTATCTTCTTCTCTGTCTGATTTTCCACCAGAGCCTTAAATTCTTTAAACCTGTCAAAGACTTCAGATTTCTTCTTAAGGAAATATATCCATGTATTCCTTGAGAAGTCATCTATAAATGATACATAGTACACATACTTACCCAGTGATGGAACCTTCACAGGTCCAAACACATCACTGTGCACAAGCTCTAATATCTGTATCGCCCTCTTACTACCAAAGGGGAAACTCACCCGATTCTGCTTCCCATATACACAATTTTCACAGAAATCAAAATCCAGAGAGCTATCACTCATACCTTTACCATGAAGTATTCGAAGGCCCTTCTCTCCAATATGTCCAAGCCTTTGATGCCACAACATGGTCTTCTCTCCAGAGACCACTAGATTTTCTGCTCCATTTTCAGGAACCATAGAACTATTACACCCGTCAACAATAGTGCTACCTTGCAGCTTGTACAGAGTTCCAATCCGAACTCCCCGCATCAATACCAGTGCTCCTCGAACCATCTTGCAGGTATCCTTCTCGAACACTGTCTTTACACCTGCATCATCCAACTTGCTTACAGAAATCAGATTTCTGGCCAGGAATATGCAGAACACCCGGAAGGGTTCTAACCCTTCCCTCTTGCAACTTCAACTTTACTTTTCCACGACCAATGATTCTAGCCTTCCTATCATCTCCTAAGAAGACATCACCACCATCATATTTCTCATACTCACAGAACCACTCTCTATGGGGAGTGAAGTGAAAGGATGCACCTGAGTCAATCAACCATGCCTCATGATCTACATGTGTACTTGAAGAAGCCAAGTACACATCCCCACCTTCATCTGAGGTGGTTTTTGCCTCTGCAGAAGGAGCATCATCAAATCCCTTTCCTTTATCAAGAGCTTTAGATTTACACTCCCCTCTGAAGTGCCCTTCCTTTCCACATTTCCAACACACCACCTTTGTAGGTTTTCCTGGAGATTTAGATCTTCCTCTAGATTTAGCTCTCCCACTCGATGACTTAATTTTGTTTCTATTTTGGGACCATCCTTGTACAGACAAGGCATCACCATTCTGGTTGTCCATATTTTTCCGTCTCATCTCCTCTGTCAGCAAGGCTGAGACTGTTTCATCAAACTGCAAAGCAGTTGCATTGCTACCTATTGCAATAACTAGACTATCCCACGAATCTGGTAGAGAACACAACAAATTGATGCACTTATCTTCATCTGAAATTTTAATATCAATAGATGATAACTGACTTACCATAGTATTAAACGCATTCAGATGCTATGTCACCGAGTCTCCATCTTTCATCCTCAGGTTATACATCTTTTTCCGTAGGAACAGTTTATTCGCCAGAGACTTAGATTGGTACAAAGTCTCTAACTTATCCCACAAAGCCTTCGCTGTAGCTTCCCCTAATACATTCAGCAATACTGAATCTGAGACACACAATCCTATTGTGCTCTTTGCCTTCCAATCCAACTTCTTCCATTCTTCATCGGTCACTCCCATTGGTTTAGTAACCAGATCTACCACGATCCACTGATCTTTATCCACCAAGAGATCCTCCATCTTGAGTTTCCACAACTCAAAACTCTAACCATTGAACTTCTCAATCTCTATCTTTTCGCTGCTCGCCATCTTCTTTCACCACCAGAATCGATCTCGCAGATCTCTCACTGAACAGGGTCTACCACAGGCCCGAGCGAAACCCCTCAGCAACAAAGGTGTCCCCTTGAAGCCAAAATAGCTCTGATACCAAATGTAGGTTTTAACCCCGTACAGAAATTACCTACATACGAATTCTAAATCACATAAAAATAAACAATGCGAGAGCATAACACATAAAAACACATATGCATAAAGATTTTCGCCTGGATCCCAAAACCGAGACTACTAGCTTGATTTTTCATTATATTCCTTTCAATGTTACAATACATATTTATACATGCTGAAGCATCCAATATCATGGACTGAAAACCATCACGTCCAATACCATGGACCGAAAAACCATCACATCGAAAAAACATGTGCGAAAATCATGCACAAAACCATAGGTAGGTCCGCCCAACCTAACATAGGGTCATAAAGTGGGGTTACGGGTGCCCCTCAAACCCCCTGTTAACTATGTGGAAGAATATAACACAAATCAACATATATACATGTCGAAGCATCCAATACCATGGACCGAAAACCATTGCGCCTAAAACTATGTGTGAAAGCCATGCGCAAAGCCATAGGTAGGTATGCCCAACGTAATACAAGGTCCAAAAAAGGTTTCCTTGGGGTGCTACCTCAAACCCCATAGAGGGGGGCTACTCGGCGCCCTCAAACACCCTGGACAGGAGGGGTTGCTAACCCTTGTGGCACCACCGCTATGAAATCGTCCCCCCTTATAACCCCTCGGTTAACTAGGGGGCTAGTCTTGGAAACAATATAACACAACCCAACCTTCTCCCACTTGTTGTTTTCTTGTCACAAAAGAGCTTAGTCATTTATCTAGCCCTACAATGCCCATTGTTTCTCTACACCAAGATAACTTCTCAGAGCTCACATATTTTGTCAATGCATCTGCAGTATTCTTGAAAGTGTCCACCTTTACCAACAACACCATTTTTTCTTCTATCATATCCCTCACAAAGTGATACTAAACATCATTGTGCTTTGTCTTTGAATGGTAAGCATGGTTATTTGCCAAGATAATTTCACTTTGGCTGTCACAATCTATTTGCATAGCTCCTTGTACTAACCCCATACTTGAACACAATCTCTACAGCCAAACTGCTTCCTTGGTTGCATGAGTGGCTACCATGTATTATGCCACTGTAGTTGATAGTGCGACTAAATATTATTTCTTACTCATCCAAGTGACTGCACCTCCAAATAGGTTAAACAAATACCCACTTGTAGATCTTCTCTGATCCAGATCTCCAGCCCAGTCTGCATCAACAAAGCCACGATCCCATGACCTTGGTCTTATTTTTCTTTTATTAACTTTAATACATGAACTTTTAACTTGGGGTTGTTATATTCCATACAAAATTAAAGGGTGTGGGGTTGTATTAGTTTAATTACCTAATGTTTGTGTTGAAACTAATTCACAATTTGATGTATGTTCCTGGTACTAAGAAATATATAATCTTGGTTTCCACTATAATAGTATAATTTTAGTTTCCACTATAACAGTTTGGTGTTTGATAGTAGAATTTGTAAATTGACATTGTATCATGAGATATATGCAAGGTCACTTCAAGATTTTTCAAATAGGAGTTAGAATTGTGATTTATATAAAATGAATGCCAAAACCAAACTCCATCAAGCATTGGCATCCACAACCATGGAAACAAAATCTATTTGGTATTAATGGTATGACCACATTAATTATAATCATCAATTACTACTTCAAAAATGAGGAATGGTATAAGGGCTTCCAATAATTAGAAATGAATATTCTTCATGTAAAGGGTGTGCATTAGGGAAGATGCATAGGGAAGAGTTCCCTACTCATATAGATAAAATGAAAGGTATGTTCTAGAACTTGTGCATATATATGTATGTGGTCTTATCCAAACTAGATCATTAAGTGAAGAATATTTTTTTTTAATTTATTGATGATTGTACAAAATATACATGGGTGAACTTCATGAGGAAGAAGAGTAACATATTTAAATATTTTAAGGAATTAAAAATTTTGGTTAAAAAAAAACATGAAAATATATCAAGATCATCTTATCAAATCAAGGGGAAGAATATATTTCAAATGAATTCATTAAGTACTAGAAGTTTTATAATAATACATAGTACCATATACTGAACAATAGAATGGAGTAGCATAAAGGAAGAACAAAACCTTGGTAGAATGTGCATATAGCATGTTAAAAGGTAACAAAACTTACCAATAATTTTTAGGTTGAATTTGTTAACATTGTTGTTTACTTGAAAAATCGAAGTGCAACAAAAAGTTTACATAATAAGGCTTATTTTGAAGAACTTTATTGTTATAAACCAACAGTAAGTCATCTAAGAATATTTGGAAGTAAATAATTCTTTCATGTTCTAAAAGAAGATGGGAGGAAAATTGATACAAAAGATATAGAGTGTATTTTATTTGGTTACTATTCCAAGAATAAAGCATATAAATCAGTTTTGGTTATTTGATCGTTGCACATAAATCAATTTTGCAAGTAGAGATGTGTTATTTGTGAACTTGAAGAAGATAAATGCCATAAGGATGATAGGTATGATGCATGGTATATTTGTCATGAGTATGATGATGTTAAAGAGGAAGAAAATGATAAAAATTGTTGGAGATTGGTTTTCCCCAATTTTGACACCCTTTTTCATACTTTACCTCTCCCATTTTGAACTATCTTTGACCCCTATTATGCCTATTTTGGTTATAATACTTAGGATTTTTCCAAAAGGGTGTCTTATGCTGAAGGTATGCAAAATAACATGAAAAAGCATCTTTTGCCTTAACTTTAGGTATTCCTTATAGCCAGTGATATTTTATTTAATTACCATGCCAACTAATCTAGAGTGCTTGCGCAGATATTTTTTTGATTCGAAAACAGGCCCGCATTTCCTGTGGACAACTATATGATCCTATTTCCTGCAAACACTTTGGAATTCCTGCAGCCTTGGATTTCCTACAACAACATTAGTCGTTAGCTATGTTCCACGAATATCTAAGTCAAACGGAAACATGGGTTGTGTGGAGAATTTATCATATATGGATGTTGTCCTATTGGTCGTTTCAGATCTGGCAACAATACCGCCCAGAATCATAAACTTTCTCTCATTGGTCATTTGGGGGAAATCTACAGCCACGTAATGAATTTCATCTAATCCATGCTTTTAGTCATGGATTATACCTAGGATGGATAACTTTGATATTTTGTAACAGGACTGTTAGTTGATGGCTTATATTAGTAGTCTCACTTGCTTCGCGCCATATATGGGCATTTGTAAATGTATAAATTATGTTCTAGTTTATATGATAGGGGGTTGTTGGGTTGGTTTTAGGTAATACTCTATATAAGATTGTACTCAACTATATCTTTTTCACATTAATACAATATTATATGTTCTATCTATTTTAGTGAGCAAGCTCTTCTAATTTGAAGGGGTTGTGAGTAAGGGAGGGCCCCCTTTCTCACAGCTCTCATAGTTTAGTGTTTATGAATTTTATTTTTGTTATGTAATAATAATTTTCTCCTACAGCTAATGCACTCTTTCTGATATATCAGCAACAATTGATTAAATGAACTAGTTTCCTGTTAATGTGTGGAATTCATTTAGTGAAGATTTGATTCATAATGTTGAGTGAATTTCTGAGTTTGTTTTAAGTAGATTTCTATATCTTTTCCTAATCATCACCAACAATCTTAAGAGTTGTAGAGGGATGTTTGATCCACTCTATAGCCTTTCTTGCTAAGTGATTGATGCAAGAAAGAGTCATTAGTTTTGTATGATGGACTAGCTAGATTAGTCAGAACTCACAATGTTAAGCCCGCATATATTTTGCACAACATCTCAGAAGATTCCTACCCTAGATTGATGATTTATGTTAATAAAATTATAAGGCTATAATTTGACACAAAATTTTGGCACCGTTGTTGGGGAGGTGCTAAAGGGATAATACTGAAGTGTTGTTTTTTTTATTACATGCATTGTTTGGAATTTTCAGGACTGGGGGAGTTGGTAAAATGAAAGGAAAAGCCTACGCACCAGAGGAGGTCAGAAATTCGCCAAAGCCGTGTCCTAATTGTTTGGTAAGTATTTTATTTTGAATTTGTTTTCATAGTAGATGATTGGGTCCAACATCTACAAATGACTTTTATGGCTGTGTGAGCATAACTTCATTTACTAATACAGTGGAAACAAAAAATAAGTTTGCAAGATATAAGGCAACAAGAGAAGAAGAGTCTGGATAGGAGGCATGTGGTTGTAAAAAGAGCCTAGAACATATTCCTGCTTCTACAATACTCGCTTTTGCGAGAAAATCTTATGTTTCTTCAAATTTTGAATCTCCTATCACAAGGAAAACAACATCTTTGCTCAGTGGTCAGCCTGAAAAGGAATTCCTTGGAAATCCTATTCAAGAACTAGAATTTCAAACCATTGATTCTGTAGAACATGTAGTTTACAAAGTCCTCATTTCCTTTTGGTCCAGAATTGCTCGTGAAGAAGGGACTAGTCATACACATGGATACGATGAGAAGTAAGAAGAACTGGTCACATTCGAATTCCCTATCAGGGAGGCTGATGGAGCTACTCAGATGAAGAATATTCTTCCTTCAGCCTTGCCTAACTTGCATGGGGTTCCCAGTAAAGATCCCGATGCCTTTATGTTCACGTTTGTTGTGTTATGCAGGAGCTATGCCTACTCTTCCAATACTCAGAACCTGAAGTTGTTTCCTGCAACATTGAAGGATGCAGCTCTCAGGTGGATTTTGTGGTTGGCTTCAAACTCCATTACAACTTGGGAGGAAATGGAAAAGGTATTCTTAAGGAAATATCAATATTATTGCAAGACTAGGGACCTCAGACAAGAGATTTTTTCATGACTCGGAAGGAGGGGGGGAGCCTTGGGTACTTGGTGGAGAGATTTCAATATAACCTGCAGAGATTAAAAATGAATCAACTAAGCAAGGATACTAAAAGAACAATTTTTCTCAGAGAAATTAGACCAAAATCTCTGGAGATTTTGAACTTAATGGGAGGAAGTGACATATCAAAGTTGGGCTATAATGAGGTATGTGAAATATCTTGGTGATATTCAAGTGGAAATTATAAAGTTGGAGGAGGAACAAGATATACTTTTTCCAGGCCTATCAAGTCAGTTGCTAAAGTTGCAGTAACCATAGCTGAAATGGGTAATTTATTTGAAAATTTTAAAATTGATATTCTTAGTACATTATCTTCTCAATTGGATTTTTTGTAGGTTAAGAAGAAATAAGAAAAACAGGAGGAACTGGAGAAATCCTTGGCTGTGTTCTATTCGAAATGCAGGAAGAAGCATGCCTTGAGGGAATGTCCTACAGATAGTATAGAGGTGTACTAAATCTATGAAGATGAGCATTCCACTGATCAATGTCCTTCACTTCTTGAAATTAAAGAAGCATATCTACCAGATCAAGAAGCTATCAATGCACTCCATGCAATGGCACCTCAAATACCATCGAAACCAGGTGCTGCAAGTATGGCTCAGTCACATTATCAAGTTCCTTATACTCAAAATTAGATGTGGAATATTCCAATGCCTTGGCATCCTTGGCCTCCACAACAGCCTTGGTAGGGTAACTTTTCTTACCCTACCACTCAAAATTTTCCTTCTCAAAACTTTTATTTGGCACAACCCACACAACAACAAATGATTCAACCTCAACAACAACAACTTCAGTTGCCTACCCCACCAAATCAACCTCATCCTACACAACTTCCTGCCTAACCAATATCTAGCCCCAATAATAAAAACATCCAATCTGCTCATAGCATTGGATTGGTCACTTATGCCACTCTTCCTACCTACTACATTTCACCACAGTGGTCGCAGAAACTTTTTGTCCCTGTGTTAAATGAATTTCCTGTGTTGTTGCCAGAAATTCAACTTAGGTCTGGAAAGGTGGTGACTCAGCTTGGAAGAATTGAAGAGATTATAGAGGAAGATACTCTAGAAATGCCTGAAGTTGAAATCACACCTGAACCAACAGAACAACCTACTTCAAGGCCACAAGAGCCTTTCTCATCCCATACGATCCAGCCTCCTTCTCCAGAGAGGTTGGAAATGAAACTAAAACAAACCGAGTATGATCTTGTGTCTGAGCTGAGAAATGTATGCATTAAGATCACATTGCTGCAAGAAATTAAAGATATCTCAATCTATGCCAAAAAATAAAGGAGCTATGTACCAAGATACCAGGAAGACAAAAGAGAGAATTCTCTACAATTCAAGTAGGTGGGAAACTTGCAAGTTTAATGTCTACCGGATTTGTTATTGGAACATATGCAGACCCTGGAATCCCTGTGGTTACAACCTTTATTAATGGAAATCCTATAAAAAACACTTTAATTGATTTGGATGCAGTCATTAATGTGATGACTCTGGAGATCTTATCTAGAATAGGAACCTTTGATTTATTGCCTACTCCTACCATGTTAGAGCTAGAAGACAGGTCTAAGGTAAAGCCAGAGGGGGTATTAGAAGACATTTTCATCTCATTCGATTCTTGGAAGTATCTTGTAGGAGGAAATCGTTTGATCTTGGGGAGACCGTGGTTAGCCACGACAGATTCTTACATAGGGTGTATGTCTGGAAACATGACCATCACTCATTAGATTGAAATAAAACATATTAATTTGAATCCCCCTGCTCAACCTCTTTTAATATCAGAAAATACACATTGGTTTGAAGAAGAGGAGCATGATTCAAAATGTACCCGACCAGTTTTGACAATTGCCCAAGCCATGAGCCTTAAAGAAAATTCAGAAGAAAATTTGATAAATTGTTGTATTTCTAATCATGATGTTTTGCAACAAGAAGAAGGGAAATCTAGTCATAATTTAGATTTCATTACTAATCTGTAGGATTTTCATGAGCATAGTATAGTAGCCGAACTACATTTAGCCTTATTATCTACATTTCCTACATATTCCATGACTGAATGGGGGAGTAAGGTGGTTGAAAGTTTTCCTGAAAAACCTTTGAATATTGATCTTTCCTTAACCCATGAACAGGAAAAACAGTTAATTTAAGCATTGAAAAGGGGAGTAAGGTGGTTGAAAGTTTTCCTGAAAAACCTTTGAATATTGATCTTTCCTTAACCCATGAACAGGAAAAACAGTTAATTTAAGCATTGAAAAACTTTTCATACGCTTTTTCTTGAGAATACATAGATATGGGAGGAAATCACCCAGACACATGCATTCATCATATTTATATAGAAGAGAAAGCTAGGCCTGTGAGACAGCCACAAAGGAGGATGAACCCCGCTTTAAGGGAAATTGTGAAAGATGAATTACAAAAATTGTTAAATGTAGGGTTCCTCTATCCTATCTCGGATAGTTAGTGGGTATATTTGTTGGTTATTGTCCCCAAGAAGAATGGTAAATGGTGAGTGTGTGTGTATTACAGGGAACTAAACAAGTCAACCTTGAAATATCACTTTCCCCTGCCCTTTATAGACCAAGTGTTGGACAATTTAGCATGAAAAAAATATTTTCCTTCCTATATGGGTTCATTGGGTACAATCATATTAGGATAGCTCCATAGGACCAGAAAAAGACTACATTCGCATGTCCCTGGGGCACCTATGCATATAGGGTATTACCATTTGGTCTATGCAACACACCAGCCACATTTCAGCGAGTGGTCCTTGGCATTTTCTCTGATCTTTTGCAT
This sequence comes from Pinus taeda, assembly GCA_000404065.3. Taxonomy (NCBI): domain Eukaryota; kingdom Viridiplantae; phylum Streptophyta; class Pinopsida; order Pinales; family Pinaceae; genus Pinus; species Pinus taeda. The sequence continues at coordinate 167,133 of APFE030676064.1, read as the reverse complement.
GATTGCATAGAGGTTTATATGGATGAATTTATAGTCATGGGTGATACTTTTGAAGAAGCTTTACATAATCTTGAGAAAGTTTTACAGAGATGTAGAGAAACTAATCTCTCATTAAGTAATGAAATTTTTTTTATGATTATGAATGAAGGTACTATTTTGGGTCATCATGTTTCTGCTATAGGAATTAAAGTTGATTCGGCGAAAATGTAAGTCATTGCAAATATGCCCCCACCAATCAATCAGAAGGGAGTCTGATGTTTCCTTGGACATGCATACTACTATTGAAGGTTTGTATTTTACAAAGGTAGCCTCTCCATTATTTAAATTATTGACTAAAGAAGTTGAATTTCATTGGCATGATGAGTGTCAAGCTGCATTTGATACAATCAAGGAAAACGTTTCTTCAGCGTTAGCCTTGAGAGGCCCATATAGGAAATTTCCTTTTCAAGTTTCCATTGACGCATCTAATTCAGCCATAGGAGTAGTACCAGGACAAACATAGGATCCTGTAACCCATGCTATTTATTATGTTAGTAAAAATTTAACTCCTGCAAAACTGAAGTACACGGTAACTGAAAAATAATTCTTTTTTGTGATTTATTCTATTAATAAGTTTAGACATTGCATCACGAGCTATGAAGTTTTTGTACACACCGATCACTCTACCATTCGATATCTCATGAATAAACCAGTTACTAATGGCATGGTTACTAGGTGGCTTTTGTTGTTGTACGAATTTAACATTACAGTATTGGATAGGTCTGGGAAGGAAAATTAGGTAGTTGATTTCTTATCTAGACTCAACCATGCAGGTGAGGATGCTCCTGTTAATGATAGCTTTCTTGATGAAAATTTGTTTGCTATTTCTTTTAAAACACCTTGATTTGCAGACATGACCAATTACCTTGTTATAGGAAAGTTGTCTCCTTTCTTTTTATCTAATCAGAAAAAGAGAATTGCTAGGAAAAGTGTTCATTACTCTTGGATGAGGGGAGATATTTTTTTCACTAGACCTAATTTGATTATCTGTAGGTGTGTTAGGGAAGAGGATATCTATGAAATTTTGAGATCTTGTCATGATGAACCGTGTGGAAGATATTCTGTAGACAATCAGATAACTTACAAGATCCTTTGCTCATGTTACTATTGGCTAGCTCTTTTCAAATATGCAAGAGAATATGTCTAGAAGTGTGACAATTGTCAAAGAATGGGGCGGCATATATAATTATGCAAGATGCCTTTGCAGCCGCAGGTTCTCATAGAACCTTTTGAGAGATGGGCTCTTGATTTTGTAGGTCCAATCAACCCTGCGTCCAAAGGTAACAATTATATTTTAGTTTATAATGAGTATGTTATGAAGTGGATGAAGGAAAGAGCACTACCTAGAGAAACAAAGAAAATAGTGGTAGATTTTATTTTTTCTAATATTTTTGTAAGATTTGGGGTACTTAAGGAAATATTCACTAATCAAGGTACTCAGTTTGTGTCAAATATTATGTAGGGAATTGTGTAGAAATATCAGATTACTCATCGAATGTCCACCCCTTATCATCCACAAGCCAACGGGTAGGTGGAATCAACAAATAAGGTGTTGGAGACAATCCTTACCAAGACAGTGCAATTACATAAGAAGCATTGGTTTGACAAACTTTTTAAAGCATTGTGGGCCTACATGATCACATGGAGAAATGCCACTGGCATTTCTTCGTATGAATTGGTGTATGGAAAGAAAGTTTTATAGCCCATTGAATTGCATATCAAAACTTTTAAAATGGCAATAGATTTGGGTATAGACCTTGACGAAGCTCAGCAACAAAGGATCCTGCAGCTCAATGAGTTGGATGAGATTAGGTAGGATGTTTTTCAGCATACTGACTTGATTTAGCAACAACGAGCTAAATGGCATGATAGATACATTAAAAAGAAGTAGTTCAAAGAGGGAGACTGGGCATTATTGTATGATTCAAAATTTATGAACTTTAAAGAGAAATTTAACACAAATTGGGTGGGCCCCTATGAGATTGAGAATGTTTTTTATAATGGATCTGTTCAGGTTAAAACCATTAATGATGGGAATATTACCTTCTTGGTTAATGGGCATAGAAAAAGTTATATCAAAAACCCCAATCCAAGGAGGAATTTGCGGAAGAAATTGTGAAGAAAAGAGAGCTGAAGATGGTGAGAGAATGGATCATTCCTTCCATTATCTCTTCCTAATTTACACTGACACAATGAGCTCACTCTATTCCTCCTTGTGCTCGGTAAAACATGATAGGAATGTTTATTGGGTATAGTCTTATTAATTTTTCCAGGCCAAATGGACTAGTTACAGAAAAGGAGCCCCCTCGGAGTCTTCTTTTCCAAGTATTTCAGATTCTCTAAAAATGAAATCTAAAGAGCATGGAGTACAATGGGCTCGTTAAAATTATAGGTCATTAGGTTCTTTAGGATGCTCTCAATAAATTTTATTTTAAGTTAAAAATTTGGATTGCTCGTGTTAGACTGATGTGGGATTTCTTAAGGCCCTCATTCCAACAATGTTGGCCCATTGACATTAGCAAGTTATCTTGGTGCAAGATCAGAGCCTTACGATGCCTTGAAGCTTGTATGCCTTAATGACAGGCTACCTCACTCACAGAAATGGGGAATCACTATGGATCCTTGACTATTGGATCCTACAGGGGGGTTTAACAATAGCTCATTAATTCACACCCGATAGGATGCATCAGTGTACCTTGATGCTCGCTCTCATTAAAGGTGATGGGCTTTGCACTGATTAACAACTAACCTCAATGGATGGTAATCCAATGAGCTCATTGCACATTCTTCATCAACACCTTTATTCATGTGCAGTGAACTATACACAAACAAGGGGGAAGTGTGGATTAATGGTTCAATTTCTTGCAGAAGCTTTGCAAGTCATGGTTCGATTTCCTGCAGAAGCTCTGCAAGTCATGGTCCGATTTCTTGCAGAAGTTCTAAAAGTCGTGGTTCGATTTTTGATAGAAGTATCAAGAGTAACGATTCCATTTTCAGTAGAAGGCTCAACAGTCCTGATTTCATTTCCTGCAAAGACACCCTAATTTTCTGAAAAACAAAAGCCATAGATAGAGAATCAACTTAAATTATTTAAAGTACTCATAGATTTTAATTATTAGTCGAGGTCATGAATTATGAAGTCATATATCTGATCTAACTATTAAGTGGGTTATCATCTTAAGGACAAGCACGTTTCATCCAAAGAACTAGACCATTGGAATGTAAGAAAGGTAAAGTACAGCCGATGACAATGCACTTGAGGTAAAGGGTAATTAACTCTTTAATTTTTAACATTTGTATGATTTTTCAGCTATGATCAACATTGTGGAAAAACACAACTATAATCCAGTGCATTATGACTCTAGATCCATGCCTGATCACCATGATTCTGACACAACCAATAGACGTAGTCCCCATATCTTCCTACAGGTCGGATCACGAAGAGAATCATGATCATGACCTATCTCTCGAAAATCCTGTGCTTTTTGATAACTTTCTATAATAAGCCATCACTTGTCGCACAAGTCCATTGCAAAGCTTGAACCCGATATTTTCAAAGAAGAGCATATGCCCTATCTTCCAATTTTTCACCATGTGGAAATTGCATGCTACTGTTTGCTTCAAGCCAGAAGGGCCTAAGCTGTTGGAGGCCGACCCTCACAGTAAGAAGAGATTGGAAAAAGTAGGGTGGTTGCCATTTTTCCAGCAATTTAGTGACTAGAACACAAAAGTCACAAAATCTTTCACCCTAAATCTAAATGGTGATAGGGCTCAAGTTGGGGATGTCAAATTCAGTTTTACCAAGGGTTTGGTAGTGGGAGCATGCAAAATTCCATAGTTGGGATAAAATTAGTTTAAAAACCACCGTTTCAACAAGGGCTTGTGCATGTCTTTCCTTTGTAAAGAAAATTCTGACCCCGACTGAAGTAAGGGAATTTCGTAGGATTTATTGCAAAGTAAGTACCAAAACTTATTGTTTTTCCTGCAAAAATACATAACGTGTGAAGGTCACTTTGGGCTTACATTCTTGTTTCACATTCAACTCCTCACCCATTTTCATGACAAGCTGTTAAATTTTCCATATTACTTGAGAATGTCTCTGATGAATATGTCGACAGCTGCCAAGGAGAGGGGGTCCAATTTAGAGGAAAATGTTTATCACCATGGGCTGATGAAAATAATCCTGGTAGAGGTTTTGAAAGAAAAGAAAAGGACATGGGAGCAGTTCTTGGCCGAAAATTACTTTACATAAAATGAGGATTCTGATTCCTCAAATTCCATGGAGGAAGCATCGACAAAAAAACCGAAGAAAAAGTCGTGGATGCATGGGCTATAAATAACGGAAAAAGAGGAAGATAAAAAATATGACCCTTAATAGTCTACAGAGGAAAAACTAATGGAAAAATGAAAGAAAAAACCATGGAATCATGGGCCACTGGTAAAGAAAGAAGGAAGTGATGACCTTGACTCTCTGAAGCCCACTGAGAAGAAGCTTGTAGAAAAACCAAAGAAGAAGAAGCTGCAGACCCTTTGGGCTCCATATGAAGGAAGAAGATAGGGACGAAGAAATGGTGGTGACAGGGGAGACTGTGGGCACTTCCACCTCTATGAAAAGATTTACCAAAAGTTAGGTTGTTCAACTGGCTATAAAGGATACTACGGATGCAAGAGTGTTTCCCGAGACACCGGATAAGAATAAGGAGAAACACCGTGGCCCACACAAAGGTAAAGAGATGATCGAGTCAGTTTATTTCATCAGCGAAGAAGCAATGTCCTTTTAGGACTCCCCGCTGCATCGAAATGGGAATAACACAACAAGAGAACAACAAGTAGAGGAGGACCTCAAGTCCCCTCAATCCCTCTAAGATAATCAGGAAGGGGAAGTCACCCCCAAGAAGAGATGGTCTCTACAAGAATTGGAAGAAATCATCACCAAGCTCACCATTTTTGAAAGATCCATGAGAAAGGAAAACGAGACCTGAAAGAGAACAACCTGCATATACAAAAGGAACATGAGGAGTGGGTCTAGAAAGAGCCTCGAATTATGAAAAGGATGTAGGCTAGGATTGATCATCTGAAAAATAAGAATGAATTATACAAGGGTCAAATTCGTGCATAATCTAGTGGTAAGCAGTTGGACCAATTGGCAAAGATAGCATATGAGTTGGATGTAGTAGCTGCAGCTTGGGATAAGGAACAATTTCCTTTTCTTTTTTTGGGAAGATGCAACATTTTTTCTTGCATAAGGGTCATGCAAGAGGCTAGGTGTGGGGGAGATGTTTGGGCTTGGTTTTCCCCAATTTTGACACCTTTTTCCATAATTTACCTCTCCCATTTTGAACTATATTTAACCCCTATTATGCCTATTTTGGTTATAATACTTGGGTTCTTTCCAAATGGGTGTCGTATGCTGCAGCATGAAAATTAACATGAAAAAGTGTCTTTTACCTTAACTTTAAGTATTCCTTACAACTATTTGTTCTTTATTCAATTACCATGCCAACTAATCTAGAGTTATTGTGCAGATTTGTTTTGATTTGAAAATATGCCTGCATTTCTTGTAGACAATTGTGCAATCCTATTTCTTTTAAACACTCCAGAATTCCTGTAGCCGTGCATTTCCTATAACCGTCCAGATTTCCTACAACAACATCGGCAGTTAGCTATGTTCCATGAATATATAAGTCAAACAAGAACATGGGTTTTCTGGGGAATTTATCACATATGGATGGTGTTCTATTACCCATTTCAGATCTTCCAACGATACTGCCCAGATTCACAAACCTTCTCTCATTGGCCATTTGGAGGAAAGCTACAACCATCTAACGAATTTCGTCTAATCCATTCTTTCAATCATGGATTAGACCCAGTATGGCTAAATTTGATATTCTGTAACAGGATTGTTAGCCGATGGCTTAGATTAGTAGTCTTCCTTGCTTTGAACTATATATGGGCTTTTGTAAATGTATAAATTATGTTCTAGTTTATATCATAGGGGGTTGTTGGGTTGGTTTCAGCTAATAATGTATATCATATTGTACTTGACTATATATTTTTCAGATTAATACGATATAATATGTTCTGACTATTTTAGTGATAAATATCTACTAATTTGAAGGGGTTGTGAGTAAGGGAGGGCCCCCTTTGCTCACAACTCCCATAGTCTAGTGTTTATGCATTTTATTTCTCTTACATAATAATAATATTTTTCCTATAGCTAATGCACTATTTCTGATATATCAACATCAATTGATTAAACGAACTAGTTTCCTATTAATGTGTGGAATTCATTTAGTCAAGATTTCATTCATAATGTTGAGTGGATTTTTGAGTTTCGTGTAAGTTCATTTCTATATATTTTCCTAATCATCATCAACAATCATAAGAGATGTAGAGGGATTTTTGAACCACTCTATAGCCTCTCTTACTAAGTGATTGATGCAAGAAAGAGTCATTAGTTTTGTATAATTCAATACCTAGATTAATCAACACTCACAGTGTTAAGCCTGCATATATTTTATGCAACATCTCACAAGCTTACCTGCCCTAGGTTGATGATTTATGTTAATCAAATTATAAGGCTATAATTTGACGCAACAAACATGAATAGAAAGAGGAGGAACAATCTAGTTACATGGACACCTCTAACATCCACAAAACACTGAGAGGAAGAAAATATTCAATGTGAAGTGGGAGGAGAGATGAAAGAAGTGAAGCACCAAGAAGGGAAATTAGTCAAACTCAACCACCAGTAACATTTAAAGATTATGCATTAATGATGAAACCAATGATGTCATAAAACCTTTGAAATTTAAAGAAGCTAATGAACATAAAAACTGGAGATATTCAATGAAGGAAGAATATGAAAATCGATAATGAAAAATGATTCTTGGGAATTAACATATTTTCCTGAAAAAATGTACCCATGGGATCCAAATGGTTATTCAAACCAAAATTTAAATATGGTAGAGTGTAGATAAATATAATATTTTCAAAAGGATACTCACAAAGAATTGATTATAAATAATCTTTTGTAGATGTAGCTAAGTTAAATACAATTAGATTGATGATTTCTTTAGCTACAAAACATAAATGGAAATTACATGAGCTAGATGTTAAGTCTATTTTTTTTTGAATTTGGAACTAAAAGAAGAAGTATATCTTGTTTGGTCATAAGGGTTTGTTAAAAAGGGTCAAGAGCACTTTCTTTGCAAATTTAAGAAAGCTTTATGTGGACTAAAAGAGGCACTAATATCTTTGTATGTGAACATTGATTCTTTATTTCTTCAAAATGGATTTATGAGAAGAAAAGGTGACCATAATCTATATTAGCTCAAATCAAAAGGGGCATGTTATTACAATTTCCCTATACGTTGAGGATATTATTATAATAGACAATGCTTCAAGGTTAATTAACGAATATAAGGGACAATTTTCATAGGTGTTTGAAATAAAAGACCATATTGAATTGCATTACTACTTAACTCTTGAAATATGAAGAGAAGTTGGTCATGAGTTGGTTACAAAAAATAAATATATTAGACAACTACTTGAAAGATTCAAATTGGACCACTGTATGGAAGTATCAATATCATTAGAACATAATGGAAAACTCTACGGTAGTTATGTGACAAGAGAGGTGGATGGAACATTGTATCTTTAACTAGTGGGAAGTCTAAACTATGTCACCACAACTAAGATAGACGTAGCATATGCAGTTAGCATCCTATGTCAACTCAAGGTCAAACCTCTTGAAATACATTAGAAAGTAGTGAAGCATTTCTTTTAGTATCTAAAAGGAATTGATAGCTTTGGTATTAAATACAATGATGATTTAAATGTTTATTTGACAGGTTATTCTGATTCAAATTGGGTCACAAATCCTGAATACAAAAAACATAATTTAGAATATGCATTTAGACTTAGATCTAGGATATTGGCATGGATTAGTAAGAAACAACAAATTGTTTCTTTTTCATTGACTAAATATGAGTACAAATTTTTGTCAAGTGTTTCTTATAAAACATTCTAGTTCAGGCGAGTTCATGAAAATGTGTAAGAAGTACATAACATTCCAATGATTATCAAGTGGTACAAAAAAAGAACCATCAAACTAGCCAATAAGAATGCGTACCATGTCCACCACTTATGGTAGGAAATGCTCTGGATTTCTAGCTCACCAAGAGGCACCAAGTGGGGGTTATGCTACAAAACTAGAAACATCACTTCCCCAACTAGTCTATGAAAATGATCTCAAAGATGAAGAGATTGAAGGGGATTATAAGTAGATCCAGAATTGTTATGATATTTTCAAATAATCTAGCTAAAATAGGGGGTAGAGTCGCCTCCAATGAAGCTAATCATGGATGACTATGTAGAGAAAACTCTAAAATTTATAGAGAGAAAAATCTCAAATATTATATTTATTTTATTAAAAAAATTAAGGTTTAAATAAATGAAGGTTTGTGTTTTTATGGAGTAAGATATATAAGTAATTAAACATTAAATGTGAAGACTATTTAAGTAAATATGAATTATGAGTTACTGAGAATTATTTTATCATGTTATGACTTACTTTAGTAGAAGGGAATTGTTGTTAAAATATTACATAAAAAAATAATAAAACATACTTAAATTAAAAATTAAAATGTATTAACATGAAAAGATCTTTCAATATATGTGATAAATAAAATATTTTAATTTTCACTTTAGTTTCAAATTAGTTTTATACAAAAAGATAAAATAACTAAAAGTAACACAATTCTAATTTTATTTATGATGGCTTTCCATATTTTAGTATGAGTGAGATATGTATTTCCCTTAATACTCAATAGTTTAAATGTGATATTTTAAATTAATATTGATAGTATAGTTCAATATTAACATTAAAAGGTGTAATGCATTTTGTTTACATGTGATATTTAACAAATTATAAAATACTTCAATGACTATGTTCAAATAATTTTATATATTGTTAATTGATTTTATTTCAAATGGTTATCCAATAACTATTATCTTCTCCATCTAAGTTCAAATAGCATGACTGATTTTTGCTTCAAATATTTGCAGGGTAGCATAAGGCAAGTAAATGGGAACAATTGTTCCCCACATGCCACTTTTCTCGTCATGTGACATTAAGAAGTTGACGAGAGCCGACACTCCTCCTACCCCGCCTCTTGCTAGAGCCCCATAGGCTGCTTTTCCCCACCAAAAATTCAAATATCTAAAGCTAATTTCGGTAGCATCTGAAACAGAAAAGAGGGAACCCACAACTATGCAGCGAGGCTACCCCTTCAATTCCATCAAATCTATCACAGATCTGACATACTCGTCATTCACAGTTGTTTTTTCTTTGTTGATCAATTTCACACCGAAACACTGGCTTGCTAGCTCTTATGTGGTTGTCCTCGCACATGTAATACATATTGCACTCTTGTAGAACCTTTCAGAGAGTGGCGGGTGGGATTCCTTGACGACATTCACAGTCAATTGCTCTGGAAACCTTTTTTTTTGGTTTATTTCGTAACTCCTCTCTCTTCTTCCTATTTTGTTTTTTTAGTTCACTACTTTGCAATCCAACCTTTTTTATATGGCTTATTGTGCAACTCCTCTCTCCTCTTCCTCTTTTGTTTTTTTAGTTCATTACTTTGCAATTCTAGTTCTCGAGTTTAGTTTGTTTCTTTTCTTGTGAGTTGTGAGAGATCTAGATTTATATTTTCTGTTGTAGTTTTTGTTTGAACTTCTTTCAAAAAGGCGCCAATCATTTTGTGTGGTTATGGATTTTGTTTGTGATCATCAATAGATTTTTCCACATTCTTGATTTTTCTACAACTTATGTGGGAGTCAATACAAGGTTATGGAATTTTCCTCTTACTAATTACATGTTTTATTGAATGTTGTTTTTCTCAAGAGACTCTTTTACATAGGAAAAATACTCGAATCGATTTCCAAATCTAGAGATTTGGCAAGAATTTCAGGTATTATATACACTTATATTTCTTCTACTTTGAGGGAGTTTTCCCAAATCATCAAGCTCCTTTTGGGAAGGGTGTCTATTCCTTGCCATTCATTAGACAATCCCTAATAAGATTCATGTATTCATGGTAGCTTCCTCATCTAATGTGGACATGTTGATTTCTTCCAAACACTACCTCTATGGAGGCTGGAAGAGGTTGGAGGATATTCATGTAACATAGATCCAAGCATATGAGTTTCATCTCCCTCCCTTTGTAGCCTTTGATATTTTGACAAAATGGTAGATGTCATTGTGGGCTTCAAGGGTTTCATCTTCCCAATGTTCCTTGGGGAGAGAAAAAAGTCATACCCACACTAGATAGAAAGCCTTCCCTGTCTAGATTATACATCCCCTTCAAAACTACATGAGGAGCCCTACATTATTAGAAAAATAAAGCCCTCCCTCAAAAACCTTGGATATCTCTTCCAAGCTAAGAGAAAATGACCATGAAGGATCCTTTTTCTGCCAAATCCAATTCTAGCTATCAGAATCCACCAAATTAAATACTTTTCATAGCTTCATAAACCAGTGACTTTGCATATTAGAGTGTGATCTTGTATATACTGGATATATTCTTCGATGTTGCTAGATTTAACCTTATATTTTGAATCTTGCACCACTTTTGGAAGGAAACACTCTAGATTTCTAACTTGCCAAAAGGCACTGAACAAGGGTTTTGTTACTAAACCAGAAACCCCACTTTGCTAGCTTATGTATGAAATAGATGTAGAAGATGAAGAGATGGAAATGTAGTATCATTAGATCTAGAATAACTATAAATTGTTTAACAATCTGGTCAAAGTCTTTATATATAGAGATAAATTTAGTATTCAATTAATAAACTATTTCATAATATGTACGTATAACCTCTAATCAACCCATAGGATGAATGTGCTAGAACTATGTTGGTAACAACCAACTTTATTGAGATCACGGGGTAACATTCGATTATGAAGAATTCAATCCATGGAGAGAGATTATTCCTCAATTACCATCTCCTGCCTCGGTCCTTATTACCATCTTTCCTCGGGGTTCTGGAAACATTTAAAGAGAGAGAAATAGCTACTTGGGGAGAATGCTATCGGAAACAACTAATGGGTCTGGATCTGCAAATGATATAGATTCGTTAACATATGGAATGGAAGAACTTGGTAGAATTGAAAGGATAGATTGGAAGAGAACCAAGAAATCTACTATGGATAAGGATGAAGGATGAAAAAATTAAGAAGAAAGAAGAGGAAATTTTTCTGGTTGGACGAATGAAATTGGCTAAAGATTATTGCATCCGACAACTTATAAGAACCAAATGGATGGTTCTTAATGCCTATTTACAGTTTCTTCCTCCCGAACCGAGGCCAATCGTTCAATTAGGTGAAAGGCGGACTTATACCTCGTGAGATCGTAAATGAACTTTATCGAAGAATTATCAATCAGAATAATACTCTTATAAATTTATTAACAAGAAGTGGATCTAGGAAATAGAATAATAGATCTAGAATTACGTATAACTAGCATAGTTTCATGTTAACTATAAATTTATGAAATTCCAAAAAAATTGTATATTTTAAATATGTACATTAATAAAATTTTATTAAAAGAAAAAGTTATATTATTAATAATTTTTGTTTAATAGTTTTATATTTATGAAAATTTTAAACTAATGATTAATAATATTTATTTATTGTTTTATTAAAATGATTAAAAAAAATCAATGTGATTATGTGAATTTTTAATGATTCACATTTATATTTCTTATAATACTTTAATGTAAATAGTGGTAATATTATATATTTATTAAGATTGACAGGTTAAATGATATATATTTTATAGTCCAAGATTAATTGAAAATTAATTTTAAATTAATTAAAAAACTTAATAAGTAAAAAAAATGTATTTATTATTAAGTAAAAACAAAATAAACAAAAATTAAAATATCCTTATTTTAATAATATATAGTTAATTATGTTAATGGGAATTTAAAAGTAGTGTATTAAAAATAATTATAATATATTTTAATTATAAGTAAAAACAAATAAAAAAAATATATTTTTTAATTTTATAATGTTATAGTAAAACTATAGTTATGATAAATGCTGAAATAAAGGGATTTTAAACAAGAAATATATTAAAATACTATAAATATTTATTTCATATTTATAATTAAAAAACATAATCATAAGTATTTATCTTAAAAACATTATACCATTTCTAATTTAATATAAATTATTTATTTTATTTTAAATTAATTGGTTAAAATAATTTAAAAATATAAAAATTTTCTATTATTTTGAAATTTTATTTTAACAATTCTACAGTTAAATTATTATACATATATATTTATCATTGAGTGAGAAAAATTAATAATTATACAAAATATTTAAATAATGTCTACTCATAAAAAATATAAATGAAAGAAATTAATCTGCCCATGTTAAATCCATTTCATATTAGATCAATATTTAAAATAAATCTGTACTAATCTAAACATAATATAATACCACTTTCCCATTAATTACTCTGATTAACTTAGAAATTTAGAAATATTAAATATAATGTAATATGCGTTGTATCGTGCAAAATAATGCTATAAGATTTCCAATTTAGATGTTTCCATATAAACATGTTTTACCAATGACGTATGAACACCTTACATATATTATATATGAAATTAAAACGACCAATTGATTTCATAGGCGATAAACATTACATACTAATGCAGATACAACATGCCTATTCCTAAATAGCAACAGAATTACACAAGATAACGAAGTCTAACCCAAACGATTCAAACCCAAACCCATCTAAAGCCAACCTGGTGTGAGATTTTGTATAACACCCGATAACTTTTCAGATATAAGAGCGCGCAAAAGGAGGAGTGTTTTCGATAGCATGACTGATTTCTGCTTCAAATCTTCGCATGGTAGCAGAGGGCAAGCAAAGGGGAACCACTATTCCCTCCACGCCACTTTTATTGCGATGGGAGATTAAGGGGTTGCCCAGACCTGACACTGCTCCTACACCGCCTCCTGCAGGACCTCCGTAGGCTGCTCTTCCCCACCCGAAATCCACATTTCTGAAGTCGATTTTGGTAACGTCTGAAACAAAAAAGGAGCCCACCACTGTGCAGTGAGGGCGCCCCTTCAGTTCCATCAAATCTATCGCCGATCGGATGTACTCGTCGTTAACAGCCGTTCTCGATTTGTTTATCAATTTCACAGCGAAAGACAGCGGCTTGTTTGTCAGCTCTTCTGCGGTCGTCCTCGCGCATGCAAGACTTATCGCATTCCCGTAGAACCCTCCAGGAAGAGGCGGGTGCAATTTCGTGCGGATATTCACGGGGAATATGAACCTAACTTCCTGCTCCGCGTGCAGTTGGAAAGCCTTCGTTCTCAAACGCCACAAAAAGGCCGATAGAAGTTCAAACGTTGAGTACTTGCATTAGCCTATTGCTTGTCTTTTGAGCGACTCGATCACCTTGTGTCCGAAGAAGAATGAATTGTGGATCAACTCGTTAGGTGCCACCATTTTCCCATCTCTGTCTTCTATTTGATCGTATTCGTAGTGAGGAAATTTGACAACGGGATTCGCCTGGGGCCGGAGGTTTTCTCTTTTCCAAACAGGGAGAACCGAAGGCCTCGTAGCCCCCTTCACCATTTCGGCGAGAGCGTTCATGAACTGAACGAGGCCAAGTCCGTCGGTTATGGTGTGATTAAAAGTCACGGCGAATATGAACCCTCCGCATTTCAGACGCGTTACCTGAAAGTTTGAGACGCCATGGTACGTTAAGTCACAACTTCGATTGGAAGAAAAAGCATTCAATGCCACCATGCGCCATAACAAACTGAAAACATGAAAAAAAAATCGAGTCAGAACATGATCGAACGAACCTGAATTAGAAGGAGGGGTAAATTGGTAATAGTCAGTGTGTCCGGCACGTCGTATATCAGATCTTGCCAGCAGGGAAAAGACGGCAGGAGGTCTCCTAACTCTTCGAGAGCAACGTCCGCATCGGCTTCCACAAACAACACGCCTTCTCCAGTGCTCTCCAACACGAGCTTTCCGCCGGGAGCCTCTCTGACTCTTCCAGCAAAAGGGTAGTAGATCACTAAAACGTTGGCCAGCCCTTCTCTGATAACTCGGGCGGGATCCTCACCGTTCTTCGATGGGTCGAACCGATATAACTGAACGACCGGAATATGAAATCTCAGGGTCGCTTGATCATCGATATTGGAGAGGTACAGAAACTCTTCTGGATTTGGCCGGGAAGGAGCGACGAGGACGGCCGGCTTTCTTGTTACTTTGAAGTGCAGAGATGCCATGAAAGATCAAATTTTCGATACTCAGCCAAAGCCTGAAGAAATAGCCCAACGGTGTTAGACAATTTGAGGCAAGAGAAATACAGTATATGAAGGATAGCTGCTGAGATTGCATAATGTAACACCTATTTATAAGATTATAAATGGAATTAGAGTGGGAGCTGTTTATAAGATTATAAGTGGAATTAGAGTGAGTTGTTTTTGCTGGAGGAGGTGGTCTAATCGTTAATTGGAAAAGATATGGTATGATCTAATTTTTTAAGTGAGATGTTTACTTTCACATACCAGGTAGTACAATCTTGAACCAGACAAGCTAACAAACCATTAATGATTAACATTGAAAGAAAAGGCAGGAGGTAGGTAATTAAAAACCAAAATGATTAACATTGAAAGAAAAGGCAGCAGGTAGGTAATTAAAAACCAAAATGATTAACCTTGAAAGAAAAGGCAGCAAGTAGGTAATTAAAAACCAAAATGATTAACCTTGAAAGAAAAGGCAGCAGGTAATTAAAAACCCATGAGCATGAACGCCGTCTCAACGGCTAATAATGACGAAGAGGGCTAAAGTTTCGAAGGCGACCAACGGAGTACTAGAAAAATGGTTGAATTTGTAGATAAACTATCTACCGCCGATGATCCATCTACCATGATGGATGCGTGTATATATATCAATAAAGTAATGTTGTGAACCTATTTTAATCATCATTATTTATACAGAGTTGTATTAATAATTTAATAATTAGACCGTAAAAAATTTAATATATTAAAAGGATTTTTTTCGTTAGATAAAAATATATATCAGCTATGTTTAATCAAAATATATATATTTGTTATTTTTAATTATGTCGATAAGTCAGTTTGAGTTGAAATAGGAAATTTGTAAATTTATTCCAGTTATCCATCATTATTAGTCCCTGCCCTCCCGGCCTGGCAGGGACTATAGCAATCGATTTTTGTCTGTGGCTATTAGTTTGGCACGGCAACCCATAAAACTATTTCAATTTAGACCAAAGTCCCTTCGAATGACACGAAAACCAAAACCATATTTTTTATTTCTTTATGCTGTTAACAAATCAGAAACATGTTCGTCTTATTTGGCCTCAGTACGAGGTATACAAGCTGAAAAGTTAGGATAAATTTGACAAAAGTACAATTGATTAAGAGCTTCATGAATTAATGCTAGTTTTCCCTTAGCATTAATCTCCTAACATTTAATGTTAGGAATACTTATTGCCGATCATATCTGCTAAACTATGGCTGTTGCCCACCTTGACGCCGTGTCGAAATTGCCCTGGCGTGTCAATTTGCATGGAGGCAACCGACTTTACTTGCCTCCTTAAAACGCCTTCACCCTTTGCTTCATCTGCAACGCCGCAATGGCCCTTCGTCCATCATGCTTCATCTGCAACGGCCCTTCGTCCAAATAAATGCTGCTGCACCGGACGCCTTAATTCTGCATCCAGAGCCTATTGGAAATGTTCATGAATTCATCAGGTAAATACTGCAATTTTTTAATTGAAACATAATTTTTAAGCAGATTGTTTCTGGACGGACTGAATATGGCAGTGATTTAACTTGGATTTGTATAAAAGAGAATAACAAAACCCATAATGGCTTTACCTGGTGCCTGAGGTCGGCGTCCTGGGCTCTTCACTGCTTCACTGTTATAATAGAACATTTATCTTCAGTCTCTCTTAACCTCCAATATACTCTTTATTACTCTGTTCAATGGTAACGAAATTCCTCTGTTACAGAGCACGTAACTGTGAAAAAAGAGGCTCAGTGGAACAAACAAAAACCTAAAGAGTCCGCAGCACAGAACCTCTGGAAATAAATTAAAAAATGCTTGAAGACAGGAGAAAAACGACGCAGCTAATGACAAAGTTTTACCTGTTTCCGTTAATTAATTTTACCTCCATGGATGCAGGTCAAATTACGAACTTTGCAGAGCACTGCTGATGTCATATGAACCCGTGCCTTATTTGCTATAGAATTCATTGTAAGTCGAATCCACCGAAATTCGTTAAACTATGAATAGTTTCTTCTTCTGAAAATTTACCTGTCTCCGTTCTTCACTTCAAAATCCGATTCAGGACTGCCATCTGCATCCTTTAACTTCATTGTCCAATTGGAAACTTCAAGGTTCTTACGAATGCAATCTTTCGGTAATGTTTGGATTGAAGCTCGAATGGAATTTGGGCAGCGTTCTTCTGTGACAATTGTATTCTGAATTTTCAATTCCCCACTAACTTGTACAGGTGGAGTTGCAATCAATTTCTCTGCAGGTCTCTCCACAGTGGCGGAGCATACATGTACTGTTTTCTCAGCCACGAGATTCTCTGTAATTCTCACAGCTTCTTCGACGGCTTTCACTTGTTCTTGGCCTCCAATCAATTCAGCTGGCGCCGTAGTAATCTGCACAAGCAAGCAATACATCGTGGGATTACCCCATAGTCGGTGAAGGGAAAGTTATGCAATGTTTAAATCTCACTCCAGATCAGTCAGAAGCAAAGTTACCAAAACAAAATTAATACTAAACATAAACATGGCAATGCAAAGATGC
The DNA here is from genome assembly GCA_000404065.3 of Pinus taeda. Classification (NCBI taxonomy): domain Eukaryota; kingdom Viridiplantae; phylum Streptophyta; class Pinopsida; order Pinales; family Pinaceae; genus Pinus; species Pinus taeda. Next base: position 150,200 of record APFE030676064.1, on the reverse strand, counting down.
AGAGAGTAATTGATCGTAAAATTTACATAATGAAAATGATTTTCCCAGACATTCATAGGCATGAGATTTGTGTAGGCGAACCACATATAACAGTCCAATTCCTTCTCTGCAATGAAATCTGGTAATACAGAAAATTAGGCATCCAACATTTCACAAATCTAAATCAATTCGATTTATCGAAATCAGAGGATACGGGAAGTTAGATCTCTAACTTCAGGGAGATCTAAGTCGACTCAAATTTAAACAAATTTCCAAAAGCAATTGTTTTACAGAATGTGCGTGCTTCCCTTCATACAATTTTTGAGAATTTGAGTGCTTATTGTATTTTGATTGTTTCCTTCTCAACAACTAATATCCTTTTTTAACTTTGATAAACGACTCAACAAATCTTATCATCAAACTAATAGGTGAATTCTGCAAAGTCAAAACAACAATCGAACTGCCCTATCTGTTACCATTTTAATGAACAAGGGCATGATATAGCAGAAATCGCGTAGAGAAATGAGCCAAATCCTTTAAAAAAAAACATAATAGCCATCCCTAACCTTTCCTTCCCGCAACCATAATTTCTTTGATTACAAATAAAACATTGTTTCTCTTCCCTTCGGTAACATTGATCGCCATTAATAAAAGCTCATCGCTGTATGCAACATCAACCCATCGAACTGCTGTTCAACTCAGCAGGTCAATGCTGCACTCAATGATGAGTATTTACCTCAACACGGAATTTGTGAATAAATAACACAAAAAGTTGCACTGCAAGATAATGGATAGCTGCCGAGAGGCACTGGTTTGAATATGTGCGCCTATAATAGAAGATATTTCTAAGCCTCGAATTCATGAATGCAAGAGTAGCTTAGCTTGGTTTAGAAATTGACTAGCTTTATATAAAACTAATAAAGGAGTAGGCTCTGCTAATTCAAACCGAGATTCAGTCGATCAGATCAGAAGCTCGATAGCTCGCGTTATTTGGCAGTGGAAATCCTGCTATACAAGTCATCAGCGTGGCCTACTTATAATACAAACCAATATGCAGTTCCTCTCAAGCGAAGTAAGAAAAAGGTTGGAAATAACAGGCTGGAGGTTGGAAATAACAGGCTGGTAACAGTCTGCTTGCACCAGAGAGCGCTGGGAAGAAGGCAATCGAAAAGCACGAGAGTCTGGCTCAGTGAGCATACAAAGGGGTAACAGCCATCAGAGGGAGGCGGGCATGCAGCATATATTACTGCCATCTGAAGGATTTCTGGATGCTCGGTAATGAAGGCAGCTGGTAGATGAGATACGTGGCGAGCGGGCGCCAAAAGGATCATGCATAGACGGAGATGGTCGGAGCTTTTCGTTAAGGACCGACGCAAACATGTTAACTGGGGTTGGTCACAAGTGCAACTTTTAATGAATACTAATGTGCATCGCTTTTCGTTAAAGACCGACGCGAACATGTTTACTGGGGTTGGATTTTGACATTGATCCAACGTTTCATTTCCTACCTTAGTTCGTATAATCTAACATCATATAAATCTACATTAATTACAAAGATGGAGTTAACTTGCGTGTTTGATATCAACCCAAATGAAAACGTAATAAAAACTAAGATAGTATTTACATTTCTGTAATTTTTATATCATGCATTTTTTCTCAGTCAGAAAAAATAGTGATTTTTGTAATAATAAAAAATACGGTACATGTATTATGGATTAAAACAGGCGTGTAAATAATAAACAAATACATACATAGAGGTCGAGATTAAAACTATATAGTCTACATTATCTAACTAATAATTATGTGTAAAGTGTTTTTCGTTATACGCTATCAGGCTTCTCAGCCCTCCTTAACCGATTCTCAAGCCCTCCTTAACCGATTCTGCTTACCGCTGGAAATTTACTGTGACACCCAAGGCCTCCTTCCAGCTCCGCGTTCTCTAAGCATTTACAGCGAACTCTTGTTCACATAAGGATGCCTCTGCACACTGGCACATTCACATCATTCTGCTCTTTAAATGTACTAATATAAAACCGCAGACTCTCCAACCTCTGCTTTGATCAACAGCTAGACTCATAAATGCTAGCTTTTGGACAGAGCAATGTACAGGTCTATTGACTGTGGTGCCCAACGCATATTATCAAGCCATCTTCACTTCACTACGGTCGAGTTTTTGATGATCAAACACATCGTTTTACTCATCAACATGAGCCCTCAGCTCGATCCACCTTAATGCTTGATCTGCAGGTTTTAGCTCTGCACATGTCCTTTAAATTGAAGTGCACACTCACTCGTAACCAGCACAGCGTATAACAATTCCTCAATTCACGGATTTGATCAGATCTATGCTCAAGATTGATTGAATCAAACCAAAATGTAGCCATTTCTCCACATCTAGTAATTATTTGCAGACAAGAATGTTCAAAAGATTCAGATCTCTGTACCATAAAACATCTCTCCTCAGATCGTTCGATACTCAGCCATGCACTCCGGTTTACCTTGGGCAATTCGGTGGTTTGGCCCTTGCTAATGCACATTGATCACCTATAGGCATCTGCACAGGAACATAACTGGCAACCTCTACAGCCACCTGATCATCATACACAGACTCATCAACCTGTTGAGATCAATGCCAACCTGACTGGCACCATGCTGCCAACAATCACTTGAAATCTTCCCAACGAGCCCCTGCCCACAAAGCATTTGGCATGATGCCAAGCTAATGTTCATTTATATGCCTATTGCCAAAATTCAACATGAATGCAATATGCCATCTAGACTGCCATTGAAGCAAATCACAAGGTTAAACCAGATCCAAAGCTCTGGTGCAAAGGGCAAAACCAAGCAAAGGGCCAAAGAATTATTCTCGTGAAATCAGTAGTCTATGCAAGCTCTTCAGGGTGGACGGGCACGTGTAATACATGCAGGTGACTCAAACTAACTTACAGCTAACTTAATTAAGCTTAACAGATGGCGCAGGTGTTCTTAAGTCCGACTGCATTAATGTGAGGGGCTGGGGCAGGGACTAGCTGCCCCGCAGCCCCTCTTATTAAATATTGAATACTATTTATACTAGTAAAACTATTAGGGCTCCTCTTCTAAAGAATGAATAGTATCCCTTGTTCATGAAAAGGGAGGTCTTTTTTATAACTATACCTCTTGCACGAGGGATTGTTTAGAAAAATAATGTAGATCTTATTTAAGGACTAGAAGACTATTCCCCATGAGTGAACTCTTAATACTAGAAAGCATTTAATTTTGGATGCTAAAGATTTAAATTCTAAAAATTATATTATAGTTTAATAAGAGATAGTTATAAATTTAAAAGTATTTGTTTTTTAATTAAATTAATTAATTTTTCATCCCGTCCAATATATCGCCCCAATCGAGCTTGATTGTGAAATCAACTCTGGATTGTGACTTCACATCAAGGAGTACCTTAATAGAGCATCCAAACACCGTCACTGAGTTTCTTAAGAGAGCGAGTGCCTTAATAGAGCATCCAATCACCATCACGCAATGCTCTATCCAAGACCCTACGGACTTTGACTTAAAAAATGTTATATGAATAAGTTTGATATGAAAAGAGTTATTATATTTTGGGCATATGGTATTGGTAAGTTATGATATTGACCCATGGTATTGTAATAAAATCTCTCCATGATAATGCTGAAATGAAACTCCATTGTTTTACACATTTTTTAAATATAGATGCATTTTTCCTACAAATTGTATGTGTTTAGCTGATATATATTCTTTCCATAATTAATAATAGCAATAAATTAATAATTTAAAATAAACTTATAAGTTGGCTACTTTTTAAAGTTTTTTGATGTTGGTAATGTGAGATATAAGATGGTTACAATAGATTGGTGTTTATCATCCATTTAATTTAATTATTAACAATTAATTCAATTTAATTATAATTAATTATTAAGTGGAGGTAAGGAGTTAATCTCCATGGGATATTCTAGAATATTTTTAGCAATCAGGAGTTAAAGGTTGAAATATATTTCAAAATTAGTTATATTCTTTCTTTCTTTCTAACTATATTAATTAATTAAAACATATACCATGTGAAGAAGAGTCATGCGAAATGTAGGTTTTTGGATATGTTGTATTGATCAACCTTGATATTGGCCTATGGTATTGTAACAAACCACATTTACATATTAAGAATCTCTATGAAACAATGAAAATGAAATTCCTTGTTACATTTTTTTTAATGTATATATCTTTAACTTATATTAATTTTTTTAATTAATAATAATAATGATGACGATGATGATGATGATTAACGTCCACTAAGACCAATGTGATATATCGGACCTCAAGAAAAGAGAGTCTAATTTCCATTCTTCAAAATCTTGTTTTTGTGATCCAGGAGTAGGGAAGGAAGCGTTCCAAGATCACTATAGTTGGGTTCACTTAATAAGTCAAAAATATTGGAGGTGTGGCTTATGATAGGGAGTTGTGAGTGGATGTGGGCAAGGGTCGAGCAGTCTAAAAGGAAGTGCTTTTCATCTTCCACCTTCTTAGTATATCACAAATGTGACAAATTCTATCGTCCCATGGAGTATTGGGGGTAGACCACCGCCTGGTCTCACTTCGAAGCTCATGAGAGTTAGTTTTAATCCTAGCGATGTTCATTTTCTTCTTAGTGTTAGTTAACATAGAGAGATAATTATGGTTATCAAAGTTGGGGTTGATCACCTCCTTATAGTAGCTTAGCCTCATTTTACACTCCATCTCCTTAGCATCCCACATATTGTCCTAAAATTGTTGGAAGTAATCCTTCCATGTCATGTGTAGTCATCATTATTAGTCTTTAGGCATCAGTCTTGAAACTGTTGATTCCTATGTTATGCGTAAGAATCATGATCTAGATGTGTCAAAGTCAGTGTTTTATGTCCTTTATATTTGTATCTCTTATGATCAATGAAAAATATTAGAGTGCATTTTGGTGTTTTGTGTAATCACTCTCTCTGATCTCTCTCATTTCGAATATGGTATCAAAGCTAATAAGGATCGAGATCTTCGATTTGTGTGGAGTGATCAATTAAATAACGTGTGCATGGTTCGTTCTTCTGAGATCTGTTTTAGGGAATGATTTTTGGAACGATCATTGATTGGTTGAACGCTAAATCTTAGCGTTGTGGGGATCCAATGCAATGGTGCAAAGTTGTTCCTATTAAAAGTCATAGATTTGCTTAAAAGTTGTCACCCTAACATAAAAGGGATCAAGATCTGCATCGGATTCATGATCCAAGGGTTCAACCGTCAGAAAAGACACAGATCCTTGTTGTGGCACATTTTTTGGGTCTCCTCGCTGTGATTTGCACCACATGAGGATTTTTAGTATGCAATCGTTGTTTGAAGAGCAATGTATTAGAGACATCATGAAGGCATAAGAGACAGCCTAAGAGATAGCTTTCCATCACTGTCAGACTTTGAGAAGCAAACTGTGATGTGGGACAATGCAGTTGAATGTTTTTTATCACTCTAATGCAAGGGGAAGCTCCATGGATATAAGAGGTCAAATTCATCAGATCAAATTGATTGAAGGAATTCGTACATTGCAAGCTAAATTATAATAAGAGTAAAGTTGTTTACAGTAGCATGGTCAAATCGATGTGCTCATACTTAAGGGCAGAGTCTCACTCATGGGCATAATCTTCTATTACTGCAATGCCCAAGCCAACAATTACTAAATCTCCCACAATGTCTCTACCAACCTCTTCCCCTTGGATGTTGCAAAAACTTCTTCATTCTGTGGCACTTATTACAACCACATTTTTCCACATTTAAGTAGCAACGTTTCCTATTATCTCGATCTCATTATAAGTACACAAGGTGATGCATATTTCATCAATAACTTCAATCGCTATTGGATGGAAGCCATCATTATAGCAGTCGAGGAAGGAGGACGGATGCCACTTAATGCATTATTTGATTGTGAATTTTTTGGGTTCTTGAAAATTTCCAACAATTGTGGGAAGAGTTTTAGTTTAGTGGAGAATGGTTAATTGGTTGTGCTGTCAAGAGCACTGTAGGTTTTCTTTTGGGTTGTGTTAGGTTGTGTGTGAAATATTCTAGTGAGAGGATATATTTCTATATAAATAATGCAGGGTTATTATTATTTTAAAAAAAATATATATTTGTGAGAGATGGTTTTGGTGTTTGTGTTTTTATTAGTAGTTAAAAGGGTTGGTGGTTCTTAAAATGAATCCCTAGTGTTCGAAACATCAATTCTTGTGTGTTTTTATTAGTTATAAAAAGGGTTGGTGGTTCTCAAATTGCAAACCCCCGTGTCCAAAACATCGATTCTTGTAAGGCAAGTTTTTTTTATCAACGTTTGAACACATTTAGTATCTAGACCTCGATCCTAGCAACTAGCAAATGACCAAAAGCGAAATATATTGCAAATGGTGGTTAATCCATAGGATGGTTCATTACTTGATAACTCTTATCGCAAAAGACTCGATGAGCCGAGGTGTCAATATTGTTGATCTTACAAAGTTCATCAACGATGACCAGGGGCAGTTACATTTTAAATGGAGGTTAAGTGACAACTCGAAGATGTGGTGGTGAAAGAGAGGTGTTGGTGAGATTCCAGAGTGGATGTGGGTGTTGATGAAGACTAGTCAGACAAAGATTTATTTGTTGTTGTAATATTTATTTTTAACATTATCCATGTAAGCATTAAGGGAGGGTGTTGGAAGTAATGCTTCCATCTTATGTGTAGTTATCATTGTGAGTCCCTAAGCATCAGTATAGAAGTTGTTGATTCCTATGTTATGTGTCAAAATCATCACTAGATTTTTAAAATTTTGTGTGTTATGTCCTTTATATTTATATCTCTTGTGATCAATGAATAATATCAAAGTGTGTTTTGGTGTTGTGTATAATCACTCTCTCTGATCTCTCTCATTTCTAATAAAAACTGGAGCTAATAGTATCTTCGATATTGTCCTTCCTTACCATGATGATCTCCTCCTTAATACCCCAATGGTTGAGCCAAGACTGAGCATCCTAATGCCACTAGTGCTTGAGGCACAAGTAGGGGTTTTGACTAAAGTTAGAAGAAATTTCTGGGAGCTTCTTGGATTCCATATTGTGAAGCTTCTTCTTATACATCTGATATCTAAACATAGTCACACTCTCAATGGGCTACATGTCATCTTCGATCAAGAGGATAGGAGAGGGAGTATTTCACTTGATCTTGAGGTTATAGGTTATGGATTGCTTTTGGATCATCTCAACCTTTCTCCACGACTCCCTCGTTATACTCAACAACCAAACTTCACAACCTTATAAGATAGCAAGGGTGACGAGAGTCTTAAAGATTAACCTTTTTTACTCGAAATGTAAAGATCAACTGACTTACAATTATTTTCAAGCTCATAATAAGCTTTCCAACCTCCAATAATTCTTTTCTCGATGCTATAATTCTAGTTGACATGATGAGGAAAGTCGATACCCAAATATCTATAAGAAGAAACCTGCTCAAGATAATGGTTATCATAGACAAAACTACCATGGGTGATATTTTTGGATTTAATGATGATGAGTTTAGTCTTGTCGATATTAACTAACATACCCATTTTGGAGGAATAGACATGAGGAGTCTTAAGTTGTTTGTCTAAGTCATCATGGCTCCTTGCAAGAAGAATGATATCATCAACATAAAGGAGAAGAGTAATGATAATACCAATGAGTTTGGTGCTTTCGTAGGCCGCAGTTTCTAGACACTCCTATAGTTTATCGATGTAAATACCAAAAGGGGTAGGGGAAAGGGGACAACCTTGCATAACCTAGATATTACATTTAATATATTTAGACCACCCTTCATTGGTCTTAAGCTTGGAAATGACAGTCTTGTAGAGGAGGATCACAACAATCCTCAGTTCAGGAGGAACCATGATCTCTTCAAGCCAGTCACAGAGCTTATCTTAGGGGACAGTGTCGAAAATTTTTCTATAGTCCAAAAAACAACAGAAGAGATCGATTTTACTATTGCGACATTCCTCTGCAATGATCCTAAGGGTGATAAGGTAGTCGATGGTTGAGTGATGTCTCCTAAAACCAGCTTGCCCTTTAGCTCTTTTACCCTTATTCTCAATCCAAACGCTAAGCTTTTCTTATAGAATTAGCCCATAAAACATGGCTAGGATCTGACTAATCATAATGGTCCTAATAATAATTTGAAATAATTTTATAATAGTGTTGGGGAAATTATATGTGTTATAATTCCAACATTAAATTATCAGTTTGGGGTCATAAGACATAGAGGCATAGATGCAGGTAACATAGGATTAGAGCATCTAACCTAAATTAACATCAAATTCCTATTTCTGAATTAAGTACATAATGCAAAACAAATAATTTTAATCTCAATCTAAGTGAAGTAAATTAATCAAACTTAATCTCAATGCAAGTAAAACTTAGCTACAATTCAAACAATAAACTTTGGAAATATGAAATCAAAAAAACTAATTATCATTCAATATCAAGATTATTCTAATTTCAATCTTAAACAAAAATAATTCTAATTCAAGTGATTCTAAACTTAATGAAAATAAACAATCCAACAAAACCAAATCTAATCACTAAGTCTAAGTCCTGGGATGAAAACCAAAAACAATTCAAACTAGTCTTTTATCTTTAGTAACATTCAACTCTCAAAAACTCAAAGGAAACTAAAAACTTCAAATTAATGTTCTCACACACTTAAAAATCAAAATTTATTCTAATTTAAAATTACAACAAATAAACTTAGAAATCTTATTCCATGAAAAAAATTAACCTACAACTCTCAATCCAACCACACTTCAACTCTAACTAAGCTACAACCATTAACATCTCGTCTTATTATCGTTGGACATTCATATAAAACATGATATTACAAAACATGTCTAAGTACAAAATAACTATGTATAAGTACGAAATGCAAGATTATACAATTTAAATAAAATTGGTTTCAGAATTGGCATTCAAGCATCCTTCATGCTTCATTAACATAGTCCTTAACGATTCAAAATGACATCATTACTCCAATATAAAAGGAAACAATCATGCAAGTATATCAAAGAAACTATTCATACACAGAAAATCATCATTCAACACAACTTTTGCTAATTTCTAATGATTGAAAACTAATCTAAAGTGAGGGATGTTGAGCTTGGTTGGTTGGGCCCAACCCATCCAGATATCACTCTCTTAAAATTAAATCAAATTACAAAATCAAAATGATCATTAAAAATTAATAGATTTGTAGAAAAAAACCTAGCATTAGAAGTCTTTTATTCAAATTGAAACAATTCTTTATATCCCAAGCCATATGCTCCAACTCCAAACCAACAATATGAAGCTATACTAACATCTCGTCCCCTAACACAAACCATGGCTAAGCCATTTATAAAATTTACAAGGTGAATTTTGACTCTAACAACTACTTTCATTAATTCTAGAAAATTGCATATTTTTAACAAATTGGCCTCAAAGATATTGGCATATCTTCCTAACCATGGCAAATTTTGGAAAAAAAATTGGAGGGAACCTCATTTGTTATATTTTTAACAAAAAAATCTTTTATATTTGTCTCATTGAACTCCATCTCGTCGGAAAGCTTGCCCGAAGTTGGCTGTTTGGTTCTTTTTACAAGATTCTAGAATTCTGGAAAAACAATGTTTTTTTTTTATGAAACTTCCTTAAGGACCTAGTTGTAATTTTTGAAAAAAATGAATCTTGAGAAATGGTTTTTGTTATAGATAGTTTGTTATATTGGTAAAAAAACCCATTTGTTCATATTTTCCAGATTCACCTCCAATTGCACGCCTATCGAGACCAAACGTGGAAGTTTGAAAATTGTGCGAATTTTGAGCATATTTGTTTATTGTCTTCTAGAGACACATATGTACGATCTCGATGCAATAAAATTCATGAGAAGGTGTTAAAACATCATTTTGGACAGTAACCTTCCTCGGTTTTCCCCATAAGTGTGCTGAAATGTCGAAGCCCCAAATTGGTTGCTCTCTAGTGCAACAATGCTAGTGTAGGAGTGTTGATGCAGGAACATGACTAAGTGCAATTAATTGTTGATGCATGTGTATCTTTGATCATCATTTCATATGTGTTCCTAAAACAACACAAGCATCATCATCAATAATCATTTTGATGCAAATATTATTGAAATAAAGGAAATAGGTTAAATAATGAACACTTATGTGACCATGCTCCATTTTAAGCTACTAGCCTAACAATTGTGCAAAATAATAGTAATAACAATGAAAACTATGAGTAAGCATAGGGTGAGAATGTGAATTAAACATGATATTCAGTGGCCTAACAAATATAGTTATATATATAACTAGCTATGTAAAATATATTCTGAAGTAGGTATTTTGAATTTTTTATAGATTAATGTGTATAAATATGTATCGTTTATTTAGTTTATATGACTTCTCTAATCTATATCACTGCACTAATTATATCACTATATTCTAAAATAAGTGATGAGCCCCAGAATTGGGTAACTTATTGGGCTCATTTTGCCTAATTGTTCTTCATCAATCCACCATTTTTCATAGTTTATGCATGTTTTTGAGTATATTTATGTTAGTTGAAAGAATGAGAATAATCACTTGACCAAGAAGGCTAACACGTGGTTATTGCAGATTTTTGGAGAAATTTTGGAGCAAGGCCAAGCAATTATGAGCCAGATGACAACCAAGCATGAAGGAACAAGGGTGAGGATTCATAGGAAGGGTGTCTCCTGCATTAAATGGCCTCTTCCTCAAAATCTCCACCCTCAGCTCGGAGTTCAACAGGCCACCGAAAAGGATTCCCAAGGGCAGCCGAGCAGTTTTGTGTAAAGTGGCTGATCACTGGCAGTTTGAGCAGCCGAGCCCCTTGAGTTAAGGAGGGTTGTTGGAGACCCTCGTAGTGCATAAATAGGAAGGCTTCCAGCCTTCATAGGTTACTTTTTGAATAGTTGTATTTTGCACTATAGTGCTGCTATTTTTGCAGCTCATTTTGTAGCTGCTGCTGTACAAATGTCTTTGTGACATGGTTATTTTTTAGTAATGGAAATAAGCTTTATTTTGCATTAGTTCTGAGCTTTTCTTAGGAGCCTGTAGCTCTTGGGGTGGGGCCCAACCCAAGTGCCAAGGCTTCCTTTGTGTATTGTTATTTGTTTTTAAGGTTTTTGCTAAAATAATTTCTGTTAAGTAGATTAGAATCTTGCTTGGTTACCTAGATCATTGTTGATGATTAAAAAGGCTTTTCATGTTCAGATTGATTTGATAGGTTAATAACGGAGAAGATCTTCAGAAAAGGCTATCAAGAACCTCCGTTCTCACCTCTCCCTCAGTGGGACCATGAGCTAGGACCAAGGTGTCCTTGCTGCCACCAGGAACAATGTCTTTGCTTCATCATGCAATTATTAGTGTTAGATTCTCATTTGTAGAAGTTGATACCAGTTGTGGTTACATGCTCAGGTTCATGATTGTGTAGTTTGCATATCTATTTCACATGATTTCGTTGCAAATAAATTTCTGTTCATTTTCTTTGCTGTTATTTAAGTCAGATTAGGTTAAAGTAGTTAGGTCCTTGATTTTCTGAGTCTTTGTTTGTTCAGTTTGAGAACTAACTTGCAGAGCACCTGTAATACCTCTCTATCTACCCATACTCCATCAATCCCACCTACTCCATCCCTCTAACTCAGATTCTTGCCTTACATTTTCCACATTCTCTCGCTTTGCCCTAATTTCCATATCTTTGGGCAACATTGCTCTACCCCTCCTTGAACAAACCCAACCATCCTCACCACTCCTCAGCTCCCTCCACCAAGTCTTGGACCTCCTCACACGCTTATCTCACCTCCATACCCACTTCTTCACCTTTCTTCCTCCATCAACCCTCCAAAATTCCCTTTCGAAATATCCTGTAGAACATCCTATAGAAATTATAAAACATCCTGTAGAACCCCTGCAGACTTCTTGTAGAAGCTCACGGAAGCGGTTTCTTGATATCCAAACACTGTGAAACTCTCTAGAAGGGTGCTAGGGACCCCTTAGGCCCTCTTCTAACCTTCCCAACCTCCTGCAAGCATTTCCTTTCGCCAATCCATCTCTGCACAGTCAAAAACAATTAAAGGAAATGCATGATAATTTTGAAAACTTACTCAAAACTACAAAAAGATGTTTTTTTTTTTTTTTTTTTTTTTTTTTTTTTTTTTTTTTTTTTCAGATTTTACTATAGAAGTAGCTTAGTCACATGCATTTTACCTTCCTTGAAGTCAATGGCATCTCTTTCTATAGCTTTCATCCTCTTTCTTGCATCAGTAGGGCTAGCTCGTAAAATTAGGGTTTGCTAGGGTTTGCATTTCCTTTTAGCTTTTCAGTTTCTTTTTGCAAGTAGATTAGCCTCCTTTGAGTTAGTGTTCATCCATCAATTAAAAATCTTCTTCTAAGAGCTCATAGAAGTTGGCTTAAGCTCCTAGTGGACATGTGCCAACTGACCAAGTGACAGTTGCGGCAAGAGCTAGTACTTGTGCACACAACATCATTGCTTTCAAGTTTGTTACGAACTACCAGGTTGATAAAAGTAAAGAAGGGAGTCCCAGGAGTTGTAGAATTATTGCTGCAATACTGGAGCCCATCATATTTTTGGCGTCGTTGCCGGGGAAGCGTCAGAGTATTTGTGATTGCTGCTTTTCTTCTATTTTCTACTACAACCTTCTGCTAAGTAGTTTATTTCATTTCCATTCTGCAATTTCGTTTCCCCAAAAGTAGACTAGACATTTCCTGCTTTCCTAGAATAGCATTTCAATTCTACAAGCATAGATTAGCATTTCATCTCTGCAAATTCATTTCAGCAAAATAGATTAGTGCTTTCTTGCTTTCATTTCAATTCCACGTTTTCATTTCAATAAGATAGATTTTAGTTAGTTGCAGTTCAATCTATTTTAGTTTTGCATGTACAAATAGAGAAAATACAAAAGCAACCAAAAATATTTCATTTCATGCCTCGTAGGAACAGAGACAATACCGGAAATTTCTTACCCAACACCCCCACCACATCATTGAGTCACCCTTCTCTCTTCTTTGGTGGCAGTGATCCAGAAGAACTTATAGGTGAACCTCCAGAGATATACGAAGATCCTATAACAGAAGAAGAGTGAGAGAACATTCCTCTTGAGACCATGGCCAAACATAGAAACGGTATAGGAGATGAGGAGAAAATAGAAGATGCCTTTCCCATCCGAGAGACCAATGGGGACATGAAAATGAAAAACATAAGCCCCTCAGCCTTACCTCACTTCCATGGATTGACCAATGAAGACCTTGATACCTTCCTGTTTGAGTTTGTTATCCTTTGTCGAACTTATGACTATGCCGAGGACGAGCAAAAGTTGAAACTCTTTCCTTCTACCCTCAAGGATGTAGCACTACGCTGGTTCAAGCGGTTACCTGGAGACAGTATTATAACTTGGGTTCAGATGCAGCAAGCCTTTAACAACAAATACCGAGACTACTGTAGGTAGAAGGAAACAAAAGGAGAGATCTTTCGAATGACGATGGGCAGTGATGAGTCTTTAGAAGACTACGAGGAAAGGTTCCAACTTAGCTATAAACGGGCCAGGTGCATGCTTGACCCTGAATCTTTGAAGCTGGTTCTGCTCCGAGGAGTCCGTGAAGACCTTCTAGATACCCTCCATTTGCTATTTGGAGGAGACATCTACCAACTGCCTTATGAGGACATAAAGACTGTGTTTAGAAACCGTTCTAGGGCAGCCCGGAAAGGAGGTAGGAGGAATCCACTTTTAGCTAGTGCCACCTTCTCCAAGCATGAGTTTGCTAATCATATGGAAGACCTCAAAAGTGAGATGAGACAGACCATTGCCATGCAACTTGATACTTTCCGAATCCAACAGAAGAAAGAGGAAGCCGAGAAGGCTTTGGCCATTTTCTGTCCCAGATGTACAAGGAAGCACCCTAAGAACGAGTGTCCATTGCACTTAGTAGAGGTATGTTTCGTTTGTAAGGAAGACCACCCCACCAACCAATGCCCAACCTTACCCGAATTTAAGGCCATGTACCAGGGGACTGAGGCAGCCACTGAACCACTCTACTTCTTCAGCCAAAGGAGGCCACATGGGCCCAGACCCTACCAGTAGGGGATGCAAGGGACATCCCAAGCTAATTATAGCCCCAACCAATCTGCTCATATACCTTCTTGGGGTCCCCCTTCTCATCCTTCCTGGTCCGCACCTCCTCCGTGGTCTTATCCATCTCAATACCATACTTAACCTACTGCTCATTCGTTTTGCCCACATGTCCAGCCACAACCTCAATGGAATGCACCTCAGTTGGGGTGGAGGCCCCACTATAGCTCTCTTCCCACTATTCTACCTCCACCACCTACTCAACCGCAACCATTACCTCCTGCTCCTCCAATACAACCCCAGATGCCTGCTCAAATGAACCCGAAGCCCAACAACAGACAAGCCGAGCAGGTATACACTGGGGAGACAACATGCCCTACCTATGCTGTGGAGATCTAGGACATCAACCTGCAATCTAGGAAGGTCCTTCCAGATCACCAGCCTCCTCCCCCAGAGGATGAGGAAGAAAAACAGGAAAGTCAACCCAAAGCCATTCCACCCTTTCCTGAGCGACTAACTGTAACCACGCAACCAAACATAGAGGAGACTAAACTTCTAGGAGAACTTAAGTAGTTGTGTGTGAAAATACCACTTCTCCAGGCCATAAAAGATGTACCGATATACAACAAATTGATCAAGAAGAAGTGTTTCAGGCACCCAGGCATGCGCAAGAGAGATGCCCTGACTATCAATGTCGTAGGACAACTGTCTGATCTAATGTTGAGGCAAGTAATCTGTCCAAAATATCTGGACCCTGGGAGTCCTATAGTTGATGTCCACATCAATGGCACCATAATCCCCCACACCTTGATTGATCTAGGGGCTGCCATTAATGTGATGACCAGGGACACTATGCTTAAACTCAACCTTCAGAGTTCCTTAAGGAAAACCTCGATAGTACTGTAGTTAGTAGACCTCTCCACCGTGACTCCCGAAGGGATTGTGGAAGATGTCCTGGTCTCTGTTGACTCTTGGGAGTATCCTGCAGACTTCTTGGTCCTTCAGCCAAAGGAAAAACTCACTGGATACCCCCTCATTTTGGGAAGGCCTTGGTTAGCTACTGCGAATGCTTACATCAGTTGTCGAGCTGGAAGTATGACCATCAAGAATGGGCCTATGTCCAAATAGCTAGTCCTATACCCTCCTGCCCAACCTCTGCTAGAACATGACTTACCACTTTGGTTGGAAGAGGGAGATGAGGATGAGGTCTACTCTGCACCATTGTGTATAGTAGAAGCCACCAGGGGAAGCCCTCACACCGAGGATGACTTGATTGAGAATTTGATTCAAAATCCACCTCCTGGTGTACTGTCATTAGAGGAGTTGGTGGAAGGTACCCAAGACAGTGCTTTAGTGGACCTCTATGTGGCTGATCGGACCTCTCCCAGAGTTAAGAATGTCAAATTTGGCCCCGGAAGAACCTTAAAGATCAGCTCATCCCTATCTCCCTCCCAAGAGAAGGAGCTGTGTAGCTTATTGAACAATCATTTGGATGCTTTCGCTTGGAGCTCTAAGGAGATGAAAGGATTCCACCCTTCGGTCTGTACCCATCACATTTACATTAACGAGGATTGTAAACCAGTCAAGAAGCCTCAAAGGAGAATGAATCCAACCCTTAAAGACATTGTCAAAGAAGAACTACAAAAGTTGTTGGATGCAGGATTCATCTACCCCATCTTTGACAGTGAGTGGGTCTCACGTCTAGTGCTTGTGCCCAAGAAAAATGGGAAGTGGAGAATTTGTGTAGATTACCGAGAACTTAACAAAGCCACCAAGAAGGACCATTTCCCTTTGCCTTTAATAGATCAAGTGTTGGATGGACTAGCAGAGAAGAAGTTCTTCTCTTTCCTAGATGGGTTCAGCGAGTATAATCAGATCCACATCAGCCTGGAAGACCAAGATAAGACCACCTTCACTTGTCCATGGGGTACCTTTTCCTACCGGGTCCTTCCCTTTGGGCTATGCAATGCTCCTGCCACTTTCCCGAGAGCAGTATTGAGCATATTTGCGGAACTGGTTCATGATTTGGTGGAGATCTACATGGATGACTTTACTCCTTATGGGTCCAACTTCCAAGAAGCATTGACTAACCTAGGAAAAGTTTTAACCAAGTGTATTCAAATGAACCTATCCCTTAGTCCTGAAAAATGTGAATTCCTGATGACTAAAGGGACCATGCTAGGTCATACAATTTCTCAACAAGGATTACAGGTGGATCCTAACAAGATTGCTATCATCCAAAAGGTTTCACCTCCTCAAAAGGTAAGAGATGTTCAAAGTTTTCTAGGCTTAGCGGGATATTATAGAAGATTCATTAAAGATTTCAGTAAGCTAGCCTCGCCATTGTTTAGCCTCTTAGAGAAAGATGTTGAGTTTAAATGGACTGACGACTGTCAAGGGGCTCTGGATGAGTTGAAAGATAAGCTGGTATCTGCCCCAATCTTGAGAGGTCCAAATTGGGCCCTACCCTTCCACATCCACACCGAAGCCTCGAACAAAGCCATAGGGGTAGCCTTTGGACAAGTTGAGGAGAAACTACCATATGCCATATACTTTGTCAGCAAAAACCTATCCAAGGCAGAGATGAACTATACTGTAACTAAAAAAGGATTCCTGGCTGTAGTCCACTCCCTAAACAAGTTCAGACACTACATCACTGGTTATCAAACATTCGTACACACTGATCATGTTGGGATTAGATATTTAATGAATAAGCCTGATGTAAATGCTCGTATCATTAGATGATTACTTTTGTTGCAGCAGTTTGATTTGACTATTGTCGACAAGCCAAGTAAGGAAAATGTTGTTGCTGACTTCCTGTCTAGATTGGATTTGCCTGCAGGTGAAGAAGGGACAGTGGATGACCAGATGCTAGATGAACACCTGTTTGCTATCTCAATACTCTCTCCATGGTTTGCTGATATAGCAAATTACTTGGTCGTAGCACAGTTCCCTCTGCACCTATCCTTAATGGAGAAGAGCAGAATTGTGAGGAAGAGTGCTCCATTCACTTGTGTTGGGGCAACTTTTTTAAACTTGGCCCAGATCAGATGTTGAGGCGTTGTGTTGAGGAGGAGGAAGTCTTTGACATCCTCCTAACCTGTCATAATGGGCGTTGTGGAGGCCACTTTGCAGCAAAAAGGATTGCCTTCAAAATTCTACAAGCAGGCTACTATTGGCCTACTCTTCATCAAGATGTTAGAAGATACATCAGCCAGTGTGACCGATGTCAGCGGATGGGGAAACTGACTCCAAGGGATGAAATGCCCCTCCAACCTCAAGTGACCATCGAGACATTTGAGAAGTGGGGCATGGATTTTGAGGGTCCTATCAACCCTCCTTCAAAGCAAAGGTCTTACATCATTGTGTGCACCAACTACCTAACAAAGTGGGCAGAAACAAAGGCAATCAAGGCAGCGACAGAAGAAAAAGTGGCTGAATTTTTAAGGGAAAATATCTTCTACAAGTTTGGCTACCCAAGAGAGCTAGTCACCAATCAAGGAAGCTAGTTCACCTCTAAAATGATTGAAGACCTGCTCGCTCATCACAAGATCAAGCACAAAACTTCCACCCCGTATCAGCCATAAGCAAATGGGCAAGTGGAAGTCACTAATAGAGTGTTGGAAGAGATTTTGACTAAGGTGGTGAGCGGCAGCAGAAAGGATTGGGCAGATCGCCTGGTTGAGGTCACCTAGGCCTACAACACCACTTGGAAAACTGCAACAGGTTTCACACCTTATGAGCTGGTCTATGGAAAGAAAGTTTTGTTGTCTGTAGAGTTCAAGTACAACACATTGAGCGTGGCAGCTCAGCTGGACTTAGATCTCATCCATGCTCAATGCGAAAGATTACTGCAGCTGAATGGATTAGATGAATAGAGGATGCAGGCCCTCCTCCATTCAAAAGTAGTTCAACTCCAGAGGAAGATATGGCATGACCGACACCTTAATGAAAAGCAATTCCAGCCAGGAGATTGGGCACTGTTGTATGACTCAAGATACAAGGATTTCAGAGGGAAGCTAAGGACAAAATGGTTAGGACCATATACAGTGGAAATATGCAACAACAATGGTTCAGTCCTTATCAGGACCATTAGTGAAGAAGCCATCCCCATGCTTGTCAATGGGCATTGATTGAAAATCTATAGGAAACCCCTTTCGAGGCAGGAGTTCATTGAAACTTTGGACAAATCAGTGCTGGTAGTGGAGCAATGCCCTACCTCTTTTCCACCGACACCTTGATCATCTAAAAAAAAAATGGAATAAAAAGATCCTTGGGTGAAAACCTCTTTGAGGCGCCCAGCGCAGACAGTGAGGGTGAAAACCTCATGGAGGCGCCCCAGCTATCTCTAAAAAAAAAAAAAAATGTAATAAAAAGATCCTTGGGTGAAAACCTCTTCAAGGTGCCCAGGGTAGACAGTGAGGGTGAAAACCTCATGGAGGTGCCCCAGCTATCTCTCAAAAGGAAAAAAAACAAGCCTAATCTTTGTGAAATAATTGCAGGTTGCAGGGAATACATTGCAGATAAGGAGGGTCGCGCAAAACGAGGATAGGGGTCCGTACCAAGCTACAGGACATCCCTATAGACACTCCCTCCATGACCACTCGCCTTTCCTAGGATTTGATCACATTCAGGTCGAGATTCCACCGTCTACAGGAAGTTTTGTATTTCTACAAGAAGCATCCTATAGAACCTTCAGGCGAGCCAAATTCGATTTTGGAGGGGAATCTGAAGGTTGGAATCTATTTGTTAGGCCTACAGCCAGCCCTGTTTCTACCCATCACCATATGGCACCCTGCTCCATCTCTTTACACCTCCGTCACCCACCTGGTTATGTGTTCCTGCACAGTCATACAAGAAACCCTGTTTTCCTTAGATTGGCAGACTAGAATTTTTAGTGACAAATCAAATAACAAAGTAGAGCTCACCCTACTATCCAAGCTCCATCTAGACTCTGCATCAATGAATCCCTCATCAGCAATATAGCCCTCCTTGTTTAGCCTGCATCCCAGGAGGAGAAGCAGCTACAGGACATCTTACAGGAATCTTGTAGCAGCTGATCCCTCTGGAACACATACCCTAGAGGCAGGGACAGTCGAAATCAACATAGGGAACATGCAAAAGGCTCCTCTTGGATGTGAGAACATCCTTGGTAGCTGAAACAAAACAGAACCTGTGCATGCAGCATTGACAACCGAAGGATCGAGTTCCAAAACCTGTGCATACAACATCAACAAATGAAGGAATGGGTTCTAACACCCGTGCACGTGGTAGTAGCAAGCGAAGCAGTGGTTCCAAGACCTGAAGTCTGCATAACGCGTCCATGACCACATAGGTAAGTGTCTAAACTCATTCATCAATTGCATAAACTATATTTTGAAAACTGCATGTCTGTGAAAATGGTTCGGATTGAACGGAATGGATGGCCAGTTATCTGGCCACCCTCAGCCAGTTACATAGCTTCGTGGGATCAGAACAAGCTCAGTTACATTCAGAATTGCCGATGAGACGTGTAGCTGACACGTGTGGGGTGTCCAGTTGGGGAAAATCGTCGGGACTGACAGTGGTGGCGGTGGTTAATGGTAGAGGGGAGGTGATGGCAGCTAGGGACACACAGAGAAGTGATGGTCGTGACGTTGGATTAACGGTTCGGTTCGGCCACCTCAGCCCCCTGCCACAAATTGTGCCACAGTTAAAAAATGCTCGGCTGAAGACTCACCACCTGCTGTTCATTTGCACTTGCAACGTCCTCGGCCGAAGTACACATCCTCTACTTCCAAAATCTGTTAACCTGTCATCCTCCACCGACCTTTTCGGCCTGTTTCAATAAACTCTTGTGTACCGGGCTCGTTCAGAGACGCAGTGACATCCTACAGAAGCCGACAAGAGTTCTACAGGAAGAGGCTCTATAGGAAGTATGACAAAATTTTCCGGAGTAGGGAAGCTTGGACTTTTCTTCGTCGAATTCGGAGTTCTGAGAGAGGTAGGCTTGAAAACACTCTTCCATGCATGGTATGTTTCGAAAAGGTGGTAAATTGAGCTGTCTCTAATCGGAGAGTCAGAGACAAGTATGCCTGTGAGTTGAAAATAACAGTTTTCCTGTGTGTTGTACGAAATTTCTCAGTCGTTTCTGCGTCAAAACTCTCCTCCACGGTTCCTGTTAACAAAATTCTCCTATAGGAAAGATACGCAACTGGGTGGGCTAGCCTGTGTATGAAGAATCTGAATTTACATTGTTGTATGTATGTTGGGGATGAAAATTGAGCTCTGTACTCTGTCTGGGGAAACCCAATTTTTCCTTTCATAAACGGACAACCAAGTTTTGGGCAGCAACAGCCTTAAAACTAGGGAATTGGTGCAAATTAAAATTTAAACACCCAAGAGATCCTTTCTTGAAGTTCAAAGGAGGAAACCATAAATAGCATTCCCTTTTCTGATCAGAGCATAAAACAGAGCACTCTCACCATGCCAGGGGGGTTTATCAGGAAAGAACCCTCAAATCCCAGTAAATTGCATGAGCATCCTGAGCTGGTCAACCTCTTCACCCATGCCAATTGGATGACCTTTTGTGAAAAAATTCAGGGTCATGACGATGAGATAAAGAAGGAATTTTTAATGTCCCTGCAACCTGAATCAAAGACCCAGGCCACAGTGAATTTCAGAGGGTTGACCCTAAAGCTTACCCCTGAGCTCATTAGTCGAGTCACTGGTTTGCCATTAGGGATACATTGGAGCAAAGAGGAGAGGTCATCGGGCCAAGTAGCCAAGAAAGCATTCTTATTGCCTGAGGAACATCCTGTAGAAGACAAGAACGGGGTCTGGAGAGCCAGCTTACATCCTGTTTGGAGCAAAGCTAGTTTCCAAATCATGAAATACATTACCTGTGAAGGGAGGTTCAACATTGTATACGGCTATCATTTCAAGTTGTTGTGTGAACTAAGACATGGAATGTATTTACCTCCAGAAAAGAAGTTGAGCATCCCCTATTTTCTTCTACAATCATTAATTGAAGGTGGCACAGAATTGAAGGAAGGGACACTGGATCAGTTAGCCCATCATGGGCTCATTAAACTTTTAGTGGAAGATGCCCTCCACAACTACACTGTCCCCTTCTCTTGGGAGATTTTCCGAAACATGTCCAGAGATGACAATATTCGAATTCTAGCCGAGGAGCTCACCTTGTCTAGCAGTGAAGAAGGGGGACACACTGAAGCAGGAGAGAAAGCCAGTGGTAAAGAAACACAGAGCAAACAAACACAAAAAGGACTGCAAGAGGAACGGGGAAGGGGCCAAATTGCTGAGCCTGAAACTGTAAGAGGAACAACGGCACAAACACCCTGGGAAAAATGATTGCAGAGTAGAGCAGAGAGGACTGAAAAAGTCCAAATAAAGGAGGGCACAGCCAAGGCAACCACACATAAATTAAAAGGAAAGACAAATCCAGCCAAACAGACCGAAACAATTGGCACAGGACTTTCTACAGGAAGCATGAAAACAGTTGACACAAGACTTTCTATAGGAAGCATGAAAATAGTTGACACAAGACTTTCTATAGGAAGCATGAAAACAGAGCAGCAAAAGGGAGAAATCACCTGAGATTTTGGCCAATGAGGCGGAAACTATGCTGGCTGCCTTAAGCACATCTCGAAAACAAAAAGGGAAGCGAAAAAGGGAGCCTTCCATGTACTTTAAGGCAAGAAGGAGCACGCGGATAAAAGCTGGTAGACCCCAGGCACAGCCAAAAGAGCCAATTACGACTAAGGAAACCACAGCTAAATAAAAGGAAAAGTCTCCTTCAAAGGCATCCATCACCTATGAATGAGGCTAAGCTCGAAAACGTCCACCTAAAGAGAAAGGATTAAAATGATGGACACAAAGACCTCTCTACAGGAAGCTAAGAGAGTTCTATAGGAAACGCTGGCTAAGCTAAAGGAGACCGAGGAATTGGAAGAAAAGGCAGTTAAATCATCACAGAAGGAAGAAAAGGCTAAGAACATTTTGGAACCAAGCCCCCAGCCTAGCTTGGGCTCCTACTATAACCTGTTAGAGGCTGGAAAGACAATTCCCCAAAAATTCATGGTGCCACTTTTCTTTGTGCTAGAAGAAGAGAGAGTGAGGACCCACACTTGGATGAAAATCGCCAAGTCCAAGGGTGTGGAAAACATAGGTCCCCTGGAATAATAACTCAAGGAGGCAAGAAAGGAATTGGCTATGGTACGACATGTGGAAAGCAATCAGCGGGCCAAGCTACAGGAAGAAAACAAGCTGCTAAAACAGCAGCTAAAGCTACAGGGACACTATAAGGAAGACAGGCCCCACATCTTGGGAGAACAACGGTAATAGGAAAAGCCCACAGTAGAAAAAGAATCCCCTGATGAACAATAGAGAAGAGATGGGCTACAGGCTGAAATTGAGGCACTAATTAGACAGCTACAGGAGGTAGAATTGCAAGCAACACAGGAGATACAGTCTCTAAGACAACAGGTACAAGAGAAGGAAGCCCAACTGGCCTGCATGGGTAGCTGGGCAATAGAGGCCATGCAGTGTAGGCAACCTGCCAAATCATATGCCTTATACCTTAAGGAGCAATGGTTTCAGTTCCACCTTGGCCCAAAGGGGCACCACTCCATTTCAAAACTACCATCAATTCATAGATTTATGTGACAGTAGCTCATTAGAGGACAAGGCCAAATTATCAGAGTTCTACCTACACAACTTGGCCCTTCCTGACATGAATTTGTGGGACCCCAACGCTTGGCCAATAACTCTTAGGCCCTACCAGATTACATTGAATGACAAGCTCAAGCCATAGCCCATTTTGAGGACATGGAGACACTGTTGGGGGATAACTCTGTTCATGCTTGCACACAGAGGTGGAACACACTGTCCCACAACCTAAAAATAAGAGAATACCACTCCCCAACAAGGATGAGGGAGGCCTTGGCAAGAGTACCCCTCTATAAACAGTCCATGTAGAATCTTCAGGCCAACTCGATCGACCTAAAATTTAGTCCTCCCTTGCTTTTGGGTCTGTTGGGGAGTCAAAGAAGAGGAGGAACACAGGCAGTGCGAAGAAGTGGAAAGAAAAGTAGGATTTCATGACCATGAAGAAGATATCACCTCGGAGGCCTGGGATGTGAGGGAGGCAGTGAAGGCAATCAAGGATGACGAGCTGGATTAGTTGCTCAGAGGATGAGCAACCCATTTAGCAAGGGGTGATGATGAGCCCCGGAATTGGGCAACTTATTGGGCTCATTTTGCCTAACTGTTCTTCGTCAATCCACCATTTTTCATAGTTTATGCATGTTTTTGAGTATATTTATGTTAGTTGAATGAATGAGAATAGTCACTTGACAAGAAGGCTAACACGTGGTTATTGCAAATTTTTGGACAAATTTTGGACCAAGGCCAAACAATTATGAACCAGATGATAGCCAAGCATGAAGGAACAAGGGTGAAGATTCGTAGGAAGGGTGTCTCCTGCATTAAATGGCCCCTTCCTCGAAATCTCCACCCTCATCTCGGAGTTCAGCAGGCCACCGAAAAGGATTCCCAAGGGCAACTGAGCAGTTTTGTGTAATGTGGTTGATCACTGGCAGTTTGAGCAGCCAAGCCCCCTGAGTTAAGGAGGGTTGTTGGAGACCCTCGTAGTGCATAAATAGGAAGGATCCCAGCCTTCGTAGGTTACTTTTTGAACAGTTGTATCTTGCACTATAGTGCTGCTATTTTTTCAACTCATTTTGTAGTTGCTACTGTACAACTTTCTTTTTGACATGGTTATTTTTGAGTAATGGAAAGCAGCTTTATTTTGCATCAGTTCTGAGCTTTTCTTAGGAGCCTGTAGCTCTTGGGGTTGAGCCCAACCCAAGTGCCAAGGCTTCCTTTGTGTATTGTTATTTATTTTTAGCGTTTTTGCAAAATAATTTGTGTTAAGTAGATTAGAATCTTGCTTGGTTACCTAGATCATTTTTGATGATCAAAAAGGCTGTTCAGATTGATTTGATAGGTTAATAAGAGATAAGATCTTCAGAAAAAGGCTATCAAGCACCTCTGATCTCACCTCTCCCTCAGTGGGACCATGAGCTGGGACCAAGGTGTCCTTGTTGCCACCAAAAACACTGTCTTTGTTTCATCATGCAATTATTAGTGTTAGATTCTCATTTGCAAAACTTGATACATGTTGTGGTTATATGCTTAGGTTCATGATTGCTTAGTTTGCATAGCTATTTCACATGATTTCGTTGCAAATAAATTTCTGTTCATTTTCTTTGCTATTATTTAGGTCAGATTAGGTTAAAGTAGCTAGGTCCTTGATTTTCTGAGTCTTTGTTTGTTCAGTTTGAGAAATAACTTGCAGAGCACCTGTAATACCTCTCTATCTACCCGTACTCCATCAATCCCATGTGCTCCATCCCTCTAACTCAGATTCTTGCCTTACATTTGCCACATTCTCTCCCTTTGCCCTAATTTCCATATCGTTGGATAACATTGCTCTACCCCTCCTTGAACAAACCCAACCATCCTCACCACTCCTTAGCTCCCTCCACCAAGTCCTGGACCTCCTCACACCCTTATCTCATCTCCATACCCACTTCTTCACCTTTCTTCCTCCATCAACCCTCCAAAATTTCCTTTCGGAACATCCTGCAGAACATCCTGTAGAAATTACAGAACATCCTGTAGAACCCCTGTAGACTTCCTGTAGAAGCTCACAGAAGCGGTTTCTTGATATCCGAACACTGTGAAACTCTCTGGAAGGGTTCTAGGGACCCCTTAGGCCCTCTTCTAACCTTCCCAACCTCCTGCAAGTATTTCATTTCGCCAATCCACCTCTGCACAATCAAAATCAGTTAAAGCACATGCATGATAATTTTGACAACTTACTCAAAAGTACAGAAAGATGTTTTTTTTTCTTCAGATTTTACTCTAGAAGTAGCTTCGTCACATGCATTTTACCTTTCTAGAAGTCAATTGCATCTCTTTCAGTAGATTTCATCCTCTTTCTTGCATCAGTAGGGCTAGCTGGTAAAATTAGGGTTTGTGTTTCCTTTCATCTTTTAAGTTTCTTTCTGTAAGTAGATTAGCCTCCTTTGAGTTAGCGTTCGTCCATCAGTTAAAAAGCTTCTTCTAAGAGCTTATAGAAGTTGGCTTAAGCTCCTAGCGGACTTGTGCCAGCTGACCAAGTGACAGCCGCGGTAAGAGCTAGTACTTGTGCATACAGCACGATCGCTTCCAAGTTTGTTATGAACTACCAGGTTGATAAAA
This sequence comes from Pinus taeda, assembly GCA_000404065.3. NCBI lineage: Eukaryota > Viridiplantae > Streptophyta > Pinopsida > Pinales > Pinaceae > Pinus > Pinus taeda. The sequence continues at coordinate 124,789 of APFE030676064.1, read as the reverse complement.
GTAAAGAATGGAGTCTCAGGAGTTGCAGCATTATTGCTGCAACACTGGAACCCACCAATAAGTATTTTATTTTCTTTTATATAGATTAATGTGTATAAATATTTATTTGTAATTTAATTTATATAACCAATCTAATATATATGACTAGTCTAAATAATTAAATTAATAATGTAATAAATGAATAAATAAATCAGAATTATATCAACAATTTATCTATATAATTAGTTAATTTTAATAATAATAAATAAATTTTAATTATATTAATAAAAATCATAGATATATGTAATCTTTCTTTTTATCTTTGATGATATGTCTATAGTAAACCACTTACGAAGCATTGTATCATATGTTGTATTATATTAAATTAATATATTTAATTAATTAAGTGTGATTAATATATTTGATATATTTTTAATAAATATGTAAAATTTATTAATCATTTTTAATTATATAATTGTGATAATAATTTAATAAATAATTAGTAATATCAATTACATATCATTTTATTAAATTAATTATATTAACAAATATAAATTATGTAATTACATTAATAAATATAAATTATTTAATAATAACGAGATATAACTTTAAAATAATAATAAAATATAACTTTCAAACATGTCTCTAACTTTCAAATCCAAATTCTTTATGATTTTCAAGAACATTAAAACACTACTTTATATTTAATGATTTGAACATGTATTTACTTTTATATTTTAAAAAATGATCTTCTAACAAAAGAGACAGTAAGATGGTGATGATCATTGTGCATTAAAAAGAAAATGGCATTGGATGAATTAATGAAGACACTTTTGTTGTCTAATTTTCTTATAATGGTTTCCATCTACCTTCGTTACTAATATTGAATATTAGTATATATTTCAATATACATTCAATTTTGTTGATTTCAAAAATAATTTATAAGAAAATAATTCGACATACGCATTTTAACCATAGTTATGTGCATTAATTTAAGGAATGCTACATCAAAGATACAATATAATCTAAAGCATTTTACGAATTACAATACAAAATAGTGCATATTATAACAAGGGAAGCTGCGACGTAGCAAGTCCCTACATTGAGTGGGGTAGTTATGGACTCAGAGTGAGCAGTTTAATGCTCAGTGAGAGAGCAAGCTTGTGTTTGAGATAGATACCTGAAAACTAACCTGCATGTTTTCGACAGATCCATGTAAAATTGAAAATTGAAATTGACTGTAGGTGAATGTTTCAGCGAATATGTTTGCTATAAGTCAAATTGTTGTTGGATACCAAGAAAAGATACCAAGAAAATAAGGAAAAGTTGGGTGGTACTTTAACTAATTGCTCTTCAGTCCTTGATGAGCTACCCTCCCTTGTCAAAATGGGAGGCTGAGATGAGTCCCATTGAGTTCTTGACTTTGGATGACATGCCAATCATCAAAATCCTAGTTGTACTGCTCCCCTATTCCTATCGAAAGGGGTGATATGTTCGGCTATAGAAAAGAATGTTGGTTGGCATGTAGCTGTTGAGAATCAGGTGAGGGCCTTACTTGATCTAACTGATAGGGACTAAGCATGCGTAAACAGAATATTCAAGGACTAAACTAGAAAAAGCTTGATTCACTATCATGGCACAACTATATGTATATTTGATTTCTACTTGAAATATCAATATGAATTTCTTCTTGAAAAAAGAATGTAGAAAAAATATAACAGAATATTTGTGTGACACAAGGAAACGAAAAACTACAGAGGATTAATTTAGCAGTAAACTAAATAGCTAGCAACTTGAAAATTGATTTATTGTCACCATGAGAACATTGGTTAAAATTATTACTGCAGACTGCAGAAGGGTTCAAAAAATAAAAGGGCGTCAACAAGTTATAGATTGTCGGAGATGATGCAGGCTCAAGCTTATCAATCCAAAATCTCACCTACAAAAATGATTTACAGATGAAAGTATCGACATTCTATCTGTAGCATAATAGAATCGTCCAACTCATGATTCTATGTACAAAATTTTAATGCAATATTAAATCAAATGTAAAATTGACATATAGTTTAGAATGTTCCCTGTGGCATTCAAGGATTTTATCCTTCCTTTTCTGGCATTTACTGCTTTCTTTTGAGTTTCTTAGAGTGAGACTGAGGATATGGAAGACGAATTTCATGCGAGAACTTCTGTAGCTATAAAGTGAGATCTCACAACATTCAAGTGCCAAATTAATCAAAGATTTGATTATTTTATACTCTTTTAGGATTGCGTGAAAACAATTTCAACATTTCAACATTTTGTTTAAGTTGCAATTTTCACATGCCTAGTTGACACAAAGCTAGAATAAATAACAAAAGCATTAATGTCTTCTATTTTGGGTTTTTTAAGCTTATAACATAGGTGTGTTGTAAGATGGCACTGAGACAAGGATACACCATGAACATTCAAAATACAAGTATGCCAATATCAAATCCTGCAAGCCTTTGAGTAAACCCTTTTCTTGGGTAAATTATATGAAAGTGAATGAATTTAATTCAAATCAAAATACATTTATGGGAACATTAATGGGTTTTTAAACCCTAAAGCAAAATATATATGAACATAAATACGAAGTAAATTATTTCCCTTTAAACCATCGAGACAAAATGAAAAATTGACCTTGAAAATAACTTGATTAGTGCAACCATTACACATGAACCTAGCATGGCCCCTATAGCAATCAAATAGACAATGTCTTTCTTGCATTTTTCTCACTGGAATTTCTCTAGGTACCTCCATTACATAAAATTAAAAGAAAATACCTATATATAGTTTCACAAGTGAGTGGTGGTATGTAAAGTGCTTCAAAACAATTAAAAATAAAAAGACGTCCATGGACCATGTGTGCCCTCCCATGAGCGCCACATGCCTCACCTCCTCCATAACATAGCATGGAGGGCTTAAACCATGCCCAAGGGAAAAATAAATATCACTTGGCACCCACGGCGACCATTCAAACACGCAGATACCATGGACCCACGTGCACCCAACTACTATGGACCCACCTGCATGTATTACATGCATTGATGTAAAAATCAGAATCAGGAAGCCAGGCAAGTTGAGGAAGGGGAGGGCATTTGAATCATTACGCTCGCAGGGCAGAACAACAAGCCACCATGAATTTGTCGAACAACGGATCCACCATGAATAAGCCATTTATGTGCACATTGATACACTCTATTAAAGCTGTGTGCACGCTAAGGATTTTGATATCTGTCAAGTTTCTAGATATCTGATCTAAAGAATTTTGTTACGCTCTATGAATGCTATGCACACGCTAAGGATTTTGATATCTGTCAAGTTTTTGGATATCTGATCCAAAGAATTTTGTGTTTGGTCTAGATTTTTATTGGGTTCCCTGTTTTAGTTGATTGGAATATTAATGGCCGATGTCAGCATGGAGACCAGCGAAGTCGATACTTTTGCTTTCTAGGCTAAAATTTATCAGTTACTTAGCCTCATTATCAACGCTTTTTACAGTAACAAGAAGATTTTCCTCAGAGAGCTCATCAGCGATTCATCTGATGCAAGTAAGAAAATATTTATCAATTTTTGAGTTCTCATATATTCATCAGATAATTAGGCGGGACTACTACAGGGAGAATAAATAAGGTTATATATGCTTAAGTATTGTTTGAGGTTTATGGAGTTTGATTCGGTTCAAAGGGCTAATGGATAAGATCAAGTTGGATGCTCACACAGAGCTTTTCATTCAGATTGTTCCCGAGAAGGCAAACAAGTGCCTCACTATTATTGACAGTAGAATAGGCATGAGCAAAGCTGGTGAGTTCTCCAGTCATTCGATTCTCATGATTTGAATGAAATATACTTAATCTTACTAGATTTAAGGACATGACATTTAGAGAGTTGTTCATATCTTTTTGAAATTTGTGGTTTGATAGTGAAATACTTTCTCGCCAGAGTGGCTCAACGAACAACCTATAAGGCAAGGAAGGCCAAGGATAAGTAGTTAGTATTGATATAGTGTTTGATTCAGAGATTTCAATTATTAATTCACAAAATAAAGTGCTTTACTGGTTTCTTATTGCAAATGGTGTTTTTATTATTGCAGAGTGTGCTTTCTCTAACTAACCATTTGAATACCTTTTTAGCGATAATTATAAAGATAATTGCATCTTGCAAGCTGTGGAAAAGGCTACAAGCATACACGAAATGGTGAGTAACCATTTGAATACCTTTTCAGCGATAATTAAAAAGATAATTGTGTCTTGCGGCAAAGCTATTTTTAACAATTTATTTGAACTATGCATTATCATAATAACTGGGAAAATGAAACAGAAATACACACAAAAGACTAGTACGAAATCTGTCTAAAATTGGAAAAATATGAAAAAATATCACTGCATCATGAAGATTGGCAAAGCAGCCTTTGGGACTATGATTCTTTGTATAGATTTTAAATGGTTTTTTTCTTTTTTTTATCTTTTACATGATTTTATATGGTTTACCATTAAGTACTTTTCGTTTAGGATTTGGGGCCTTTGTACCTTGCATATCGGTTGAAGGCATAACTACGCCTGCAACAACTGCTCTACTCGCTTGGGGATTTAGGAATGGAAATAGCAATTTTGCGGGTTAGAAGAGAAAGAACCTAAATTCTATCCTGCCTTTGCCACGCTTAAAGAACTGTGTGCAAGTTCACATGCACATGGCCGATTTTTTGGTTCCTCTAGTTCCTCCTTCTACCTCCTTTAAGTTGTCTTGCTGTTCCAGTAAATTGTCCTTCAAATCTTGTTAATGCAGAGCATGGCATCTAGATCACAAGTTGTGGTAGGTGTACAAGACAGAGCATTCAACCTATGGACATGTGGAAAGCTATCACCACCACACCAGTCCATGCATGCACACAGCCATGTGGTGTGCCATGTGTACTAACGAAAGAGAAGTGTGCCATGTGTATTGACCATAGGCAATGTTTTACAAATCATAATACGAACCAAATATTTTGGAAATAACATTTAATGTTTGTTAACTAATTCTAGCATTAACGAGATGTTTTAAACTTCTCTAACACTGATTAGGAAAAAATAAATATAACCTATGTTTTTGCTTCCTGCCTCGAGAAGAGGCCAAATAACACAATAAATTACTATGTACCAAAAAACTTTCGGTATACTCCCTCAACCAGCACTAAGAAGCAGGTCACAAACAGGTCAACTAATGTTAACATCATAGTTTCTGATTACTATAGTCCCTGGCCATTACGAGATGGCAGGGACTAATAAGATGAAATATATCCCCGTTATAGTGTGGATGTATAAAATATCAAAATAGATCATTCAAGGATGTAATCATATTATATATATATATATATATATATATATAGAAGAAACTAATATAAATTATTTCTATCAATTATTTTCATGATATAAATTATTGATAAGACAAAGTATTTTATAAATGAGTTTCGACCATGTTTTAGAGTGAAAAATGATATAATACACCAATTTTGACAATGTTACATGTAAAAATATCTATTAGGTTGACTTAATAGTGATATAATGTAAACCATTATATGAATCGACTTCAATAATTGTTTATAACACCAAAAAACTATTCTTAAATGTTTATTTTGCAATTATATTAATCTTTAATTTAAAATAGACAAATACCATACATAATGAAGCTGCTATACATAATGAAGCTGCTAGTTTATCAGTAGGATAAAAAAAAAAAAAAATATATAAATAAATAGAAAGATAAAAAGTATTAATATCAAGAATATGTAATTAAAAAATAAAATAATAAAATATAATATAAATAATTTAAAATGAATTTCAATTTATGTTAATATTTTTATAATACTTATTAATTCCTAATAAACATTAAAACTTTCTTATTCGGTGCACCTGCGTGAGGAAGGTCGCAATGAGATGGAACTATCACCATCCCTTCCCCTCATTCAATTGGATAACCTAAATGTTATTCCGCTCAACTCCTCTTCCTGCAATTTTTATGACATCTCCAATGGTTAACTAGCCTCTTGACATCGCTCTATTTTTCATACTCTCGTTCTTGGAATCCCATGCAACTATGAATTTCCTCTATGTCCCTCACCCTCATTGGCATTGTGTTATTTCCCTTGTGACCATAGGGGTTGGCCCTAGTCCTCTTGATAATGGACACCCCTCTCCCACCCTCAGTACAAGTTCCTATAGAGCCTCCACTACTTCTACTTGTTAGAACGAGTGCTGAGCTCACCACCTTCCACTAGCGTCCAGCATTTCTGAACTCCAACGGAGCATCGTTGGATTTAGTTTTCTACCCCAAATTCTTGAATAAGTGTTGGTTCCATGCTCATCTACTCCCTTGCGCTTCCTTTGTGAGCCCCACCCAGCCATGCATTTATCTCTTAGTGGACTCCAACCCAGTTCCCACTGAATCCATAGAGTTTTGGATCTAAGGCTTTAGTATCCTCTCTCAATGCTTCTTTATTATTTTCTGGGGAACTCTGTCTTATAATTTTACATCTATTAGTCACCCCGTTCAATAACCGTGCTCCAAAATGGCCCGCGAGTGCATGCAGAGTCACATAACTGCATGGATTGGGGGACCTGCTAATGTTTGCGTCCAACGCAAAGCCTTGACATTTGAAAAATGCTTCCATGCCCTCACTTAAGACTTTTTTTAGATACATTTAAATATATCCTGTACAACGACCATGGAGGAGCGAAATGAGTTCACTGATGCAAAGATTTTGGCATTATCTGTTAAGTGGATCCTTGATCAATGCCATACGTCGACAAAATCAATGTCTCTATACGATCGAGCTCTACTTGCAAATAAAATATTTACGGGGTATCATCCTAACAATAGCAATAGCAATTAGAATTAGAAATTGTAAGTATTTTTTCATGAGGATTTGTCTAAACTTAGAGAGTAAGTTAACTGAGTGTTGAGTGTTAAGGATTGAGTCATGTTCAGTGATAGATAAAGTGTTAAATATATTCTACATTTAGAGTGTGAATTAACTAAATTAAGAGTGTATATATGTTAACAGATTTTAGGCCAATCACTAGTTAGAAAAAATGAAATACATTTCACCAAATTCGTTGTAAGAATTAAGTTGTATATGATCAATAAAAAGCTGGAGCTAATCTGTTTTGCTAATCTGTTTTGGGTGAATTGGGTGAATTTTGTGCTTAGCTTCTCTGTGTTTCCAACAAAAACACGGGAAGTTCGCTGAAAGATTTTACTGCAAGTTAATGACATTATTAAATGATATTATTTCTGATCATCGAGATCAATCCATGTAGCACAGGGACTTTAGCTTTGCATCTCGAACGCGTAAAACACATTCTTCTCAAGGGTAAGGGGCCTTTCTCCATAGGCATTCTGGCAACCATAATAGATTTCTGCACATCTACTTTATATTTGTGTAGCGACGTGGACATCCTAAGCCCCTTCTAACTATGTTTTCAATGATTTTGATTTGTATTTCCCATGTGTAGTTGTGCGTACTTCTATTCTATGAACAATTTTTTTTTTTTTTTTTTAAGATATCATTTTAGTCATAGTACAATCGTCATATTTTTTTGCTTATGGCATGAATAGAATAGTACAAAGTTGTCCTTTTTTACAAAAATCTTTGTCCAGCATTGATGGTCTACTTCTTTCCTGAGTGGCAGAGAATAACTAAAAGGAAAAAATCTATTGTTGTAATTGGAGATTATGGCCTAGATAGAATAGTACAAAATTGTCTCTTTTCTGACTAAAATATTTCTCTATCATTGATGGTCTATTTTCTTCAGTGGCAGAGAACAACTAAAAGAAAATAATTTATGGTTGTATTTGGAGACAGTTTATATCAATACAACTAACAATTTACAAAAAAAAATTAAACCATTCAAAAACTTGTCCCATGGTATTATTGTGAAAATTTAGAAAATCATAAAAATAGCTAAATTATAACATTATTATTATTGAACCAGTGACTTGACAACAAGGAGTGTCTTAATAGAGCTCCTCATCACCCTCTATCCAAGACCCTATGGACAAAAATTAATGCATAATTAAACATATATACATTTTGAAAAACATGGAAGTAGGTTCTTAGACATAGAGATTTATCTCCTAATATCTTAGGCTAATACTATGATTTATCAATATTATATACCCAAAAGACCATAACTCACTTCTAATAAAATTTGTTCTTATCACATTTTTTTAATTAATCTTTAATTAAAAAGGAAATAAAAGAAAACTAAGTTAAAGATAAATCATAACTTTTGATTTGTATATACTACTAAAATATTCTAAAATATTATGAAATTAAATTTCCACCATCCACTTAATAATTAATAATAATAAATTATCAATTTATTTTAAAATAAATATAAGTATTCACACCAATATAATTGAATAGATTTATTGTCTCGCGACTTTTTCTAAATTTTAGATTAATTATGATTTTAAATTTATTATATACCAATAACTCTTACTCTTGATTTATTCCTTTCATCACTCCTCTAGTCGACTATTATATATTTACTTTCTAGTGCAACGACAGCCTAAGATCGAGATGATAGATGTCCCTTCACACATGCGGCTGATGAGAAGATAGATGTCCCTTCACACATGGACATGTAATATGTATTTTCTTCAATGGAACATTTTCACGCTATAAATAGTTATAACCTAGTTTAATCATTATAATTTATTTTAATTTTGAATTTGTTAAATATAAATATAAAAGGAATATTTTTTTTTATAAATATCAATTTAATATATAAGGTGTAAAAATAATTATTATCTATATATATTTGGAAAATTAAATAATTATTATTATAAACATTTATATTTGATTTATTTAATATAAACAAATATTATAATACATATATATATATATATATATATATATATATATATATATATATATAATATTACTATGAGTTTGAGATGATTTATGTTAATTGATGACTTGAAAATTTATAGCTTGAGTAGCTATGATTTAAAAGGTATTTAATTTGTCAAAATCATTTGAAGATCAACCCTAGGTTATATAAAAATTACTTTAAAAATTAAGCATATATAAATTTCTATATCAATTTAATATATAACTTCTAAAGTATTATTATTATTATTATTTAAAAATTAATATATCTATGTTTTATTTGTTATATCTATCTATCTATCTATCTATTCTATCTATCTATCTATCTATCTATATATATATATATATATATATATATAATATATATATATATAATATATATATATATATATAATATATATGTTGAATTCAATTTGTATTTCCTTCAAAATATGAGATTACTTAGTGACGTATCATTTTTTAGACTTGTCTATCACAAGGAAGACTAGTCCATATTCTAAAGTGCACTCTTCTTAAAGAGGTAGAAGCTAAAAAGTTTTTCAGAAAGTTCAAAATAGGACATACATGCATTAATGTTTGGTGTGTCATGGTCACGAAACCAAATAAATCTACTAGAAGACTGGAAAGAAAAACAAATAACATAAAGGAAATCTAGGAGGTAGGGTTCGAGTCTATAGATGCGACCTAGATTGGCTCCTAATTTCTCCCTAAAGAGAAACTAGTGGTGGGGGCAATGCTGAGGTGGTTCACGATTCACTCAAAGCACTAATCTAGATCTTTCATATGATATTGTAGATGCTCCTTAGAAAGGAGGAGATCCTCTCATTTCTTATGATGATCCAATAAAAACTTTCCCTTAAGAAATTTCATGTGTCAGTATTGGACCACAATATGAATGTATTAATTAATGTGTCGACACATGTGGATTTTGTTAGGCACCCAATCTGCCAACTCAACAACTACTTCCATGTTTGAGAGAAGGCCCCATTGGGTGTTCCTTTCCTCTCATCTCTTTTAGGTACTACCTGGATGGGGCTCGATGTCAAATCTTGAAAGCATGTTGCAATTTTAGCCAATATTCACTGGGTTCTAGTGCTTCCTTGACTTGATCACACCTAATAATAAGCAGTTCCATGTCTGAATCTAGCTTGTTGACGAGGCTTGGTGGAATTTTGGGGGAGGAGACCAAGCCAAAGGAGAAAAGGAAGGATTTCAAGAACAAAATAGGTGAGGGAAAAGGAGAGTTTCTGTGTGCCTAGATAAGGCCACATCAGATAAATGAAGTAGGAATGAAGTTTGATTGCTTCCTAGAGAGGTGAGATGGAATTCAACGAGAGAGAGTGTTAGTGGGGGGTGATATCACAAAGAATTGGAAACCAAGAAAGAGAACAAGAGTCCTAAAGGGGAGGTGAGAGAAGAAAAAACAAGTGAGGAAGTAAAGATTAAGGTCAAGGAAGAGAGTTAAACCCAACCATAAAATGTTGAGGGGAGTGAGCTGTAATAATTCTAGAGGAGGGAGATTCAGACCAGTTCGATGGATATTTTCGTCATTCATAGGGGAGCTGCACAACAATTATGAAATGCCAACTACATTAAATGAGATCCAACTGAATAAGAGCTTCTTTTTGCATTGTGTCAAGATGCTAACTCATAGTAAAACTAGAAAAAAAATTTCACTATGAAGATGAATCACTAATTGAGCAGTTGTCCTTTATATCTTTGGCCAAAAATAGTTTGAAAGTAGATTCGATGTTCAATTTCAACATGAATAAGGCACCCAAGTGGGGATGGATAAATTCACTTCTGACCTACAATTTCTTGTGGATAGGAATGGTGCCCATCAAACCTCTCAGTGGTTTTTTATAAGCTCCTAAGGAGATATAGTAGACTAGAGGTTGAGGTGGTAGGCTAAATTGTAAATTGAGTTGTTGTTGTAGGGGCTTTAAATGCCATCATTTTATCATGATCTAAATGAGTTCTCTTACAAGTGATGAGTGATTTAATTCCCCACGTGTTGTCAGGCCAAACGAGTCGAATTAAACAAGGTTGGGGTTGAAAATAATGTGTGTGATAGAACATGGCATAATGATTTGAATGTATGTGGTTTCATATTAGGCTTTATGATAACTAGCGAGACAAGCTACCACATACCTTGTTCAAATGGCCAAATAGGAGGACGACGACCCACCCCCCACTATCTCGCACACTTGAAAATCCATCTGCGGTCTCTATAAATATAGTTTAAAAGTGATATTTATAATGTTAGTGTAGTAATTTTATTTTAACACACACACACACACACACACACACAAACATTTCTTTTGGTATTAGAACATGATTTTAAATTATTTTTATTTAGTTCACGTATATTTTCCTCATTTATAAATAAAAATAAATAGGTTAATTTTCCAATTCCTAGATATATTTGGCACAAGCGAAATCATGTACTTTAGTTGAGCATTCTATAGTTATTACAAGTGAGGTGGTTTTCCTTAAATAGGAATGATGAACTAGCCTATATTCATTATGATAATAGGTGTGTCTATTTTACAAAAAGGATTCCAAAATTTTAATTTAATTATCAATAATTATTAGGCCTATGTTATATATTTAATTTCCACAAAGTATTCTAGAATATACTTAGTAGTAGTCATAGATCAATGGTTGAGATTTATCAAAAATTAGTTATGCCCTTTCTACCCTTTTAATTAAATTGATTATTTTGGAAACTTTCATATAAACAAGTTCCGTATGAAATGAATTATGGTCTTTTCCTCATGGTATGCTAAATTTTCAAGAATATGAAAATAATAGTATATCTTAGGTGCATTTAAATTTATATGGTTTACTGTATATTTAATTTAATTTTATATCTAATAAGTATAAGAGGAAATATATGAGGGTCAAAAGGTGCTTACAAAGAGACAATGGTCGAAAAAATTGCAATGGGATAAGCATTAATGGTTAGGTAGATGTGAGGGCCTATGATTGAAGTGGATGAAGGGTCTTAGACAAAAAATGAAGTAGTAATTGAGTAGAGGTAGGGGAGAAGGGTAGATATGTCTACATGATGAGAAAATACAAATATAAATGGGTTACTTAGAGTGGGATAGGGTTGTAAGGGACTCATAGGATGGGATAATATGATTAAGGTTGAAGCCGGCTAGGGGTAGAAGCTTACGTTCAATGGACAATGCACTTGATGAAGTAGGGTAAAAAATGTTTAACCTTAAAGGTAAGGGACAGTTGGAGTAGCATAAGGTTTTTAATTGCTTCAAGCATAGTGACAAATTGTGGGTTGTTGGGATGCAAGGTCCTAGGGTCTAGGCTCCCATACATGTAGCTGGTTGGTACTGCAATGATAGATGGAACTAGGTGTTACATAGAGGTGTGGGGGGCCATGTAAAAATGGATTTAGGGTCTAGGAGATGGATGTCAAGGCACAAATATTAGGGGACAAGTTGGGAGGGGAGGATCCAAGGGAAACAAAGTTGTTCATAAGGAATTTAGGGAACATGTGGAAGATGTGAAGGGGATTTTGGATCCATCTATAAATTATCCAAGGCTAGTGCCATAAGGTCTAATCCATTTTGGGTCAAGGTTTGTGGTTGGATTTAGGTTCATCGATGAGGGGCTATGGGATAAGGCTATATGTCAAGGAAATGTGGGAATTATAGTAAGGGAGGTTGACAGATATGGGTAATTGGTACAAAGGTTCCTAAATTGGCACCTAGGGAAAAGGGGATACAAAAGAATAAGGTCTTAGGGAATATGGTCTAAGGGGAAAGGTGATGAGGTACTAAGGAGGGGCTATGGATTTGGTGTGATAGTTGTTAGGATATCGACATGACTCGAATGGAAGATGACATTACTAGCCCAGGGGCATATATTGAAGTAGGTAGAGGTAGGGTCCAAAGAGTAGATGGGTTCACGGATAAAATCCTATTCCAACTAAGTATTAAGTTGTCCCCCTTAATAATATCATTTTCTTGATACCCATACATAATGATAAAAAAATTGTGAGGGAACTACCATCTTTTTATAAATTCAAGTATACCCTCTAGAGGTAGTGTGTGGTGATTTGATGCATTGTTCACGGCCTTAGATTCTTATGCATAGAAGGAGATAATAGATAAGCAACGATAATGGTCAAACCATAAATGGGCTAGGGTCTACGTATAGGTAAGGAAAAAGGGGTAGATGAGATAGGGTTTCTATGGGATGGAAGGGAATCAAGGATGTGGTGGGGTATGACAGAGAAGGGTGAGAGGGGCAAAGGGGGGGAGGTAAGAGAAAATTTATGTTATATGTATAAGAGGGGGTAGTGGTGGTTACGATGGATAAGAGGAAGGAGTGAAGGGGGAGGGAAATGTTCGATTAATGGGAAGCTAAGGAATAGAGGAGGAAAGGGTGGGGAAAAAGCAAAAGGGATGATGTGGTGCACTAAGGGATGGCCCAAATGAGGGGTATAAGGGAATTGGGGATTGAAGTGATAGATCATAAGAATAGAGAGGGAAGTTGGATGGATATGCATGGCAAAGGGGAAGGGGTGTCAATATGGGGAAAATGTGAAATAATGAGAGGTGGGCATAAGTGAGCTCAGACAAGAGCGGGTGATGGGAAAGACTAAGAGAAGTGTGCATGAATGGAGTGAGGCAAGAGTTGGAGATGGGTGAGACCAAGAGAAGTGGGCATCGGGAGTTGGGGTGAAACGGACAAATGGCGAGGAGTGGCATCAAGATCTGTAATAATAAGCCAATGATATTCTCAATAGCTCATGTGTGGTTATATGAGAAATCCTTGTTGGCTAATGGAAATAAGTTTCGTTTGTGCCTAACATTCATGTTACCCCCATTGCCCATGTCCAAGCACTAAATGCCTTTACGAAGTGCCAAAAAATGCTAGTGCTACCTATAGAGCCAATTAAAAGTAAAGAATGTCCTTATTAAGCCATTTACAAAGGAGGGAATGAAGAAAAGAGTAAAAAGATCATTGTGTTTAAAATAAAATTTTACATACCATACACTCCATAAATAAGTTGTTTAAATGTATATTGCATAATATATTTCAATATGATCTTTATATATGGATAGATAAATAGATATATGTTTATCATAGTAAAATATTTCAAGGCCCGGAAAAGTAAAATACTTCATGAATTCCTAATAAAATGAAATTGTGTAATTCATTTAATTTTTAATATAAAATTGATATGACACATTTAAAAATATTAATAATAATATTTGATGTGGATGATAGATAGAGTATTTCACTATATAAAGTTAAATAATATTGACATATATTTAAAACTATGTTACTAAAAACATTTCTTATTATTCTATATTTTAGTAATTTTTCAAGTATATTTAAAAGTTAATTTAGTCTAAAATCTAGCAAAAGTCTTTAAAACTGAAAATTTATGTTGTGTAGTCTATATAATCTAAGTGTCCAAGAAGACTTTCAAGGTATTTTATTAAATTATTCATTCAAAAATGTAATTTAAATAATTAAAATTTACAATCTGTATGTGCATAGAGGTGCAAAGTTTTTTCCAAGTTTTGCACTCTTTGCATATCAATAGATTTGATCCATGTCTCAGCATAGTAGATCAGTGGTTAAGATAGATCTATACTCACTACTGAATAGTTTCTCTCTCATATAAACAAGTAATAATTTAAGAGTGGAAAATACTTTCAACAGAGTGGCCCCATTGTAAAATATAAGCTTCAGTTGTAAACACACGAGGTTCATAATATAGAACTCAAAACATATTGAACTTATACTCATTATATATTCACCAAATTTAAAGGAGGTCAAGTATTTGACCTAGATATTGATAAGATTCAAAAATATTCCCAACCCCTTAATACATTTGAAAGAAGTAAATAAACCAAACACAACTAATTCAATAATGAATATATGGTTATGAAATCCACGACACACAATATGTAAGACCGTGACATTGCCACACAAGGATGGTTTAATTCTATCACTTACCTTTAGACCCTTACCTTTAGGAGTTGATTCTTTAGCCCCACTCCGTGCCGTGTCACCGAACAACCTTTGTTTCATATCTGACTTGGGATAGTCTTTATACCTTCTTATTCAATAATGAATATATGGTTATGAAATCTAGATGTATAATGCATCTGGTTTCACATATGCATACTTAATTCTAAAATATAAGTATATAAAAATAATATATAATTTATTACATGATGGGCAAGTAATTAAATAGTAGTTTTTAGAATTTTAGTTTTATGTTTAAAAAGAAGTGTGAGAACTATAGTTGGATCATAATAGTTTTTGTTCAGATAAAACGTAAAATAATTAATATACAGTTTAATATAAACTATAATATAATATAAAAAATTTAAAGAGTGAGAAAGATTTGTAATTTTTTCAATGTTTAACCTATAATATTTTAAAATAATATTAATAAAATTGATAATGAGAGAGAGAAAAAGTGTATAACACTTCTGATGACATTAAATTACTGTTAGTTTATTTTAAATTACATGAAACCATGAGTAAATGGAGGCTCAAGAAGCCTAGTGGAACTTTGTTATATTTAGTTGTATATGAATGTTATGTTGAATATAAATTTTGGAATTCCGGAGGGCTTACCTATAGCCAATTCCAACTATTAGAAAATTATGACAGTTGCCCTTCTTTTTGGGATAAAATAAAAAATTATGAGGACATAAGGGTTTTTCTTCCTTGTTGTCTTGGGAGACAAAAAAAAAAAAAAAAATAGTCACTGGAATTGGTAAGAGGCTACCCAAGGCCAAATCCTGAGCTAGACTTGAGCAAGTGGACAACCTCGAACAAACATCAGAGAATATCGAACAAACAGAGAGTTTGGATAGTTTTCATGGTCCTCATGTCTATTACTTAACTCTAATAAAAGTGTGCATAGTGCTCTAAAGTGGACGCTTGACGAGAAGAAGTGGACATAATTTCCCTTCTCAAGGTTGCATGGATGAGCTCAACCCTATTGAATTTTTGGAAGATTGTGAATCAGACAAATAGTTACTAGTAATCCCATATATTTTTCTATATTTTGTCAACAAGAATTAGTATGATTTGTGTGAATTCTTTTTCTTTCAGTTAAATGTCAGAATTAAATATGTAAAAGAAAAACCCAGTAAGTTGTACTTAGAGTGGTGGAGTTAGTGCATATAAAACTGAGAATGAATATATATTTAATAACCAAAATGAGATTTAGCCACCTTTGCAAGGTTTCCTTTAAGATTTTCCAATCTTTATTCTTAGTGAGGTTTGGAGAGCCCATCATGAAAATTCCCATCATGGTAGTATTTGTTTCCTTAACCATGGAACTTATTAAATAAGTTAAAAATTTTGTTCAAAGATTCATTTGCATCCTAAATAGCTTCACGAAAGGAACACTCTCCTCAGTTGATTTAGAGAGCGATACCTTTTCCCACATATTACCCTACCCATGTCCGTATGATTTAAATAGGTTTTAGAAGGAAACTTTGTGAGAAATTATTGCTTAATCTAACAAGATCATGTTGGAGATGATGGGTTGTAAAGAAAAGCATTCTAAGAAAGACCTACCAAGAAAGAGAGGCAACATGAGTAGAATCCCAAAACTAAGATGCATTAAACATTAGTCAAATGTGGAGCTCCCAAAACTAAGATATATTCAACGAATGATTAAGAAGTTGAATGCCGAACACGGGAAATTTCATCGAATCCCAAACAATACAGACCTTTCACGAGGAGATAAAACTCACCTCACTTGACTATTGAATATGGATAATATGGACAATTTTTTCGATAATATGGATAATATGGATAATATAGCAATTTGATATGGATAATTTTTTCGATTACTATCAAGAGAATTACTGAGAGAAGACTCGCGTGCAATGGCAAGAAGCCATGAATATGGTACAAAATTGATTAATATATGAACATTTTCATAAGAAAATCCTCCGAAGGTTTTGACAAGTATATAAAAGAATCTAAGATGATGTTTGGGGGCCTATCTTCTAAAAAAGTTATTAGAGGAGAAAACCCTAAAATTGCTACGACAACGTGATATCATTTGTTATGTAAGGGGCCTATCCAGATTCGTTACAACCATAAAATTAGTACACCCCTATGTATGCAAAAATGATTCACCTGCACATTGCACCGATGCAATAGTTGAACCCATGAGGGGCACATTGCATCCTCCACCTCATGATGGAATCCCTTCCCCTAGCAAGCAAGCCACTTCGCTTATTGAGTATAGTGGTGTATTGGATCAAAGAAAGATGAAAACCATGATATAAAAACTACAATTCAAGGAGGGGACTAAACCATTACGATTATTAGAATATTTGAGTGCAACATCAAACAAAGAAAAATCTGGATATTGTAGAACCAAGAATGGGAGAGATATTTTTTTTTATCTTGAAATGCGAATGAGTCCATGTCATTTATACTTATTGAATTGGCTTTTTCTTAATATTTTTTCCTTTAAACAATATGCAACTCCACATTATGAAATTGGACAAATTGAGGATGTTCCACTTATCTTACCTCTGAATACCCCAATGGGAAGTGCTTTGCCACACAACATAACACGATATAACTTTCTTGTTTTCTAGAGTGTTTTCTCACAATTTTTCTCACACATTTTAGACAAAAACAGCTTCTGCTTCGGCACAACAGACATATTGCTTTCCACCCTACTAGTAAGTAAACAACTTAATAACTTGGCATAAGATAACTTCGCATAAGACAATGCCATGTTTAGTTGCAATGCATATCATATTAATCTATCACAAAAAATAGTTTTGTATGCGAAAGTCACGTAAATTATTACCGTAACTTGTAGTCTTATTATAGTTTTCTAAAAGCAGTCTTATGATAGTTTAGTTTAGAAAAACAATCATGCTTTTAGTCTTATTATAGTTTTCTAAAAGCAATCTTATTATAGTTTAATTTCGAAAACTAATCATGCTTTTAGTTAATAAAATAATCTTACATATAAATACATGTAGTGTTGTCGTCTTAAACACACATTGACTTGGTTGAGATAATATCTCAACCACACACCAATATAGAAACATATAGATCTAAACAATTGCTGAGAAATAAAAATGACACACAATGACTTGGTTGTGAGAATATCTCAAGCACACACGAATTTGGGAAACATCTAGATCCAAACAACTCCTAAGAAATAAGAACACACTCATTTACATACAAAGAATCAAAACTGAAACAAGTAGGAATTATATTTTCCAAGTCACTTCCTTAATGACTACTTGTCTGGATTTCAATATGTAAAGTCTAGTTGTGGTTCTCTCCCTTAATGACTACTTGTCTAGATCTCAATCTGTAAAGTCTAGTTGTGGTGCTCATGTTTACAAACATGATAAAAAAGTATATGTTCACATCAATATAAAGTCAACTAAGATGTCCTTCGTGTACATGGTTCAGCCAACCAATCTCTCCATACATGTACATGTACCTGCAAATCCCCCTCTATCATTGTCATCATGGATTTTCTCAGATTAGCCATAACCATTTTCTAGGTTTTATCGGGTTACCGTAAACCATGCCCAGGGTTTTATCCGCTGAACCTAAACAATGCCCACAAGAATCCCTGTCCACTTCACTCTCACACATGGTTTCTGACTTACCACAAACCTACAATGTAAAGTGGTTTCCGACGTACCACAAACTTGCACTTACATATATTCTCACAAGTCATTCCTGGCTTACTACAAACGTGCACTTCCAAAATGGTTTGTAGTTGACCACAAACCTGCAATTACAAAGTGGTTTTAAGGTTACCACGAACTTCATGGGGGTGGTTTTAAGATTACTACAAACTTCATTGGGTTCACATGCCTCATCAGGCTTACATTACACGTATCAACTCTTGGAGTTACCAGGTACATACTTTACAAAAACCACTGTAAAATATTAAATAGACTTGCTTACTAATACATGTATGTGACACATACTACATGATCATGAGTATATTTTACAAGCCCACACAAACTTTCAAGTGGTTCTCCATCATCCTTTAATAATTGTTGTTTCTCGTTTACCTCATCTTTTGAAATTGTTCATATATGAGGCATTTTTGTCTTTATCATTTAAGTCTTGGAACTCCATACTTAACATATTATTTGTTAAAATAACTAATTCTAACAAAATAAACTCATATTAAAGTGCTAATGTCAATATATATACTGATTCTAATTCCGACTTACTTTCACCATAAAAAAGAAAATTCACTTACCCAAACATACAAAACAACCGTGCTTTACTTGAGTCATCCTTGAAATTGGATGAATGAAGAATATGCCGTCAAAATGTTCCCTAAATATGGGATCTCCCTCCCTTAATGTTCTATGGATAACTATCAATGTCATCAATGTCTTTAATGTAGCCAGTTATGAGTTTTGGCCCGTCACCTCGCAAGAGCATGTATATCTACATCCGCCCGAGGCCGAGCTAATGAGGTCACCATAAAATGTTTTCTAACATGCCTTTACTTTGGAAGATATTCAGCATAATTCGTGGCTTTGACCACAACTACGTCTAACTCCTTGTAATCGCTATTGACCTTGGCGATACCAACTTTCGTGGTCTCCTTCAATGCATTGTAGGCCTTTCTCAAGCTTTGCTACATTCGCCGAATACTATATCATGCAAACTCAATTTCTTTAAAGCAGGATCCACCTCCAAAAGCACTTGCAAACTCAATTTCTTTAATGCAGGATCTACCTCCAAAAACTCTTTATCACCACCTCGATGTTCGTGTATGTAATGTTACGTGGATATACTGGAGAGAGAGTTGAATCTTTGTACAGAAGATTGACTTTGAATCCCTCAGGGTCTCAGCCACATCATGCCGAATGAGTTCTAAATTTGGATGCCCAATCGATTTCCTAAGGTTATCTTTTGATTGGGTGAAGAGGTTGTCAGCAACAATCACCCCATTGTTGTCAGATTCCATCAACCGATCTACCAAATGAGATCCAATAAACCCAGCTCCCCTTATCACTAGAATTCGTAGCTTTTTCTGTGAGGCTTTCGAGTGACGGAAGGGTGAGGCAGTTGGAGGAGCCTTGGGAACGGTTTGAGGACTAGGATTGGTAGTAGCTCCATTTGATGAATCAGTGGCAACCTTCGTCAACCACACTCATCTTCTAGCTGCAACAATATAACACTAATCCTCTGATCCACAAGTGTAATCCAGAGATCTTGCGAGGCCTTCAGAGTTATTATATATCAGATCTGAGGGAGGAATTAACCCCCCCTTCCATAAGTCTGATTAAGCCATCAACCATGTCAGAAACGTAGCAGAAGTTGTGGGTATCAGTTCGAGGAGCTCACACTGTCAGCTCTTCACCTCTGAGTGCTTACGCAGTGAAATTTCTAACAAGGGCATCTGTGAGGAGTCTGGCATGACCCACTTCAAGTGTTTATATATTGTCTACAACCCTGCATTGCATCAAACGAAGCACTACGGGCAACGACATCAACGTAAAAAAACAGGTATTTATAGGAACCAGAATATCTAGCCAATTGGGTAGCCATATCTCCTCGGAAAAGTAAGGTTGGTGGATGCCCAATCAACTCAATGCTCAGATTCACGTCTATGCTACTCTCTGATGTATGAAGCGAAAGTCAGACAAGTATAATCTCGACACAACGTCGTGTGCCACTTCGATATACACAGTATACAAACTGACTGTGAAACAAATACACAACTTTGAAAAATGAATGCCCAAACACTGATCCTCTCACTCCTTTTCAATAGCAGCAGAAAATCGACATACGAGTAACGAATCTCTACACGGCGCAGAAAATGCACAGATGCCTCTCTACAGGACAAGATTGGCCAGAATGAATGGACAAACCAAAAAATGAATGAAAAACAAACATTCACCAAACTATTTATTTACCTATGCGTAGAAAGGGCTAAGCACCAGGTCAAATAACTTTCGATACCAATTTAGTTACATATAAATACATGAAGTGTTGTCTCAAAATAAGTGGATTATGTTGGATATACAATTATTTGGTTAAGAGAATATCTCAACCACACACCAATCTAGGAAACATTTAAATTTATTTCGGATACTAATTTAGTTACATATAAATACATGTAGTGTTGCCTCAAGATAAGTAAACTATCTTCAATACACAATCATATAATTAACAAAATATCTCAACCACACATCAATCTAGGAAATATCTAAATCTAAACAATTCTTAATAAATAAAAACAATTTCTTTTATATTAAAAAAATCATTACTAAAACAACTAATAATTATATTTTCCAAATATCTATAACTAAAATATAGACCCATAAGAAATACATGAAAATTAACTATCACATATACCAATACCAAACATTTGGATGTGTTCTAAACCATCTAGATGTGTCCAAAAAATTAACTTTTTGGACTCACCTACTTTTACCCCATTGGAGGACCTATATATCAAAATTGTTCATTAATATGACCATATTTACAATACAAGTTTCTTTTACCCACATACATCGCCGCTTTTCTTTTACCCTATTGCACATGAAAGCGTATACCATATTGGATATCCCCAGCATAAAGCATCTCAAATGTTAATTTTATTTGTGTTCAGTGCTAATCAATGTAAAATTCATATATGCTAAATTATTGCTATCCTACAAGTCACATAAGGCAAACTATCGACGTCGAACATGAGTCACTTCCATGTCGATCTATTAAATCATTGCTAATGAATCTAAAATTTAAATATATTAAATCATTGTTATCGTCACTATAGAAGGAAAACTATTGATCTGAACTGCATCCTATAATATTCTCTATATTTTCATGAACTCTTTAAAAATCATGTTAAAGTTTCAAAGTCTTATAAAGATCAAACATATCAGAGATATCCTTGTGACAGTTGCAATTTATGATCAGTATGAAGCAACGAGGACTGTCGGTCGAGCGCGTAGACCGTTAGCCCAAGGTAACAGACTCTGGTGCAAATTGGCAAAACCAAAGGTCAATTCAAGAAATGGGGGTAGTTTCTGATATGCGATTAGTGACAAGTCGTTAATTGCATATCACCGGGCAAACTCCTCAAAGAAGGAAAAGCCTTGAGCACCTGAACCAGAAATAATTATAAAACACAGAAAAGTAATTGTTCCGGTTTTGACGGAGCGAGATTCCACAAAACCGGCAGGATATTGGAGGGGCTTCAAGCAGTAAGTAGTTTCAACTGAGTCCCACCCGATGCCACACAAAGCGTGCCACGCGTCCGGCGGAAGAGAGTGCCACGCGTCCGGCGAAAGAGAGAAACTGCTGACATTGGACCGGTAAATGTCATGTTACTTACCCGCCCGATATGGGAAATGACCATAGGATCTGGAGGCTCCAAATCGACGGCAGAGATGCAATCCGATGGATGACCGAATTCAATGGGGTAAAAAGGCAGAATTATATAAGATTTGAAGTCCGATATGGACGATGTGTTGGGAGAGATTTGTGTTTCGCGGACATTCATAGACCATTGCATAAGGATTTGAATGTATTTGGTTTCATATTTGGCTTTATGACAACTAGCCAGACAAGCTACCACATACCTTGTTCAAATGGCCAAATACAAGGATGACGACCCACCCCCACTATCTTGCACACTTGAAAATCCATCTATGGTATATATATATATATATATAGTTTAAAAGTGATATTTATAAGGTTAGTGTAGTAATTTTATTTTAAGACACACCCACACACATTTCTTTTGGTATTAGAACATGATTTTAAATTATTTTTATGTTCATTTATATTTTCCTCATTTATAAATAAAAATAAATAGGTAAATGTTCCAATTCCTAGATATATTTGGCACGAGCGAAATCATGTGGTTTAGTTGAGCATTCTATAATTATTACAAGTAAGGTGGTTTTCCTTAAATAGGAATGATGAACTAGCCTATCTTCATTATGATAATAGGTGTGTCTAATTTAGAAAAAGGATTCCAAAATTTTAATTTAATTATCAATAATTATTAGGCCTGTGGTAGATATTTAACCTCGAGAAAGTATTGTAGAATATACTTAGTAGTAGTCATAGATCAAAGGTTGAGATTTATCTCAAAACTAGTTATGTCCTTTCTACCCTTTTAATTAAATTGATTATTTTAGAAAATTTCATATAAACAAGTTCCATATGAAAGGAATTACGATTTTTTCCTCATGGTATACTAAATTTTCAAGAGTATGAAAACCATAGTATATCTTAGGTGCATTTAAGTATATTGGTTTACTGTATATTTATTTTAATTTTATATTTAATAAGTATAAGAGGAAATATATGAGGGTTAAAAGGTTCTTACAAAGAGACAATGGTTGAAAAAAATGCATTGGGATAAGCATTAATGGTTAGGTATATGTGAGGGCCTATGATTGAAGTGGATGAAGGGTCTTAGACAAAAAATGGAGTAGTAATTGAGTAGAGGTAGGGGAGAGGGGTAGATATGTCTACATGATGAGAAAATACAAATATAAATGGGTTACTTAGAGTGGGATAGTGTTGTAAGGGACTCATAGGATGGGATAATACGATTAGGGTTGGAGGCGGCTAGGGGTAGAAGCTTAGGTTCAATGGGTAATGCACTTGATGAAGTAGGGTAAAAAATGTTTAACCTTAGAGGCCAGGGACATTTGTAGTACCATAAGATTTTTAATTGCTTTAGGCATAGTGACAAATCGTGGGTTGTTTGGATGCAAGGTCCTAGGGTCTAGGCTCCCATACATGTAGCTAGTTGGCATTGCAATGATAGATGGGACTATGTGTTACGTAGAGGTGAGGGGGGCCATGTAAAAATGGATTTAGGGTCTAGGAGATGGATGTGAAGGTACAAATATTAGGGGAGCAGTTGGGAGGGTAGGATCCAAGGGAAACAAAGTTGTTCATGAGGATTTTGGGGAACATGTGGAAGATGTGAAAGGGATTTTGGATCCATCTATACAATATCCAAGGCTAGTGGCATAAGGTCTAATGCATTTTTGGCCAAGGCTTGTGGTTGGATTTAGGTTGATCAATGAGGGGCTACGGGATAAGGCTTTATGTAAAGGAAATGTGGGAATTATAGTAAGGGAGGCTGAAAGATATGGGTAATTGGTACAAAGGTTCCTAAATTGGCACCCAAGGAAAAGGGGAAATGGAGGGGCTATGGATTTAGTGTGATAGTTGTTAGGATATCGAGACGACTCGAATGGAAGATGACATTACTAGCCGACGAGAATATGTTGAAGTAGGTAGAGCTAGGGTCCAAAGAGTGGATGGGTTCGCCGATAAAATCCTACTCCAACTAAGTATTAGGTTGCCCCCCTTAACCATATCATTTTCTGGATACCCATACATAATGATAAAAAAATTTTGAGGGAACTACCATCTTTTTGTAAATTCAATTATACCCTCTAGAGGTAGTGTGTGGTGATTTAATGCATTGTTCATGGCTTTAGATTCTTATGCATAGAAGGAGATAATAGATAAGCAACGATAATGGCCCAACCATAAATGGGCTAGGGTCTATGTAGAGGTAAGGACAAAGGGGTAGACGAGATAGGGTTTCTATGGGATGGAAGGGAATCAAGGATGTGGTGGGGTATGACGGAGAAGGGTGAGAGGGGCAAAGGGCTGTAGGTGAGAGAAAATTTATGGTATATGTATAAGAGGGGGCAGTGGTGGTTACGATGGATAAGAGGAATGATTGAAGGGGGAGGGAAATGTTGGATTAATGGAAAGCTAGGGAGGAGAGGAGGAAAGGGTGGGGAAAAAGTAGAAGGGATGATGTGGTGCTCTAAGGGATGACCCAAATGAGGGGTAGAAGGGAAATGGCGGTTGAAGTGATAGATCATATGAATAGAGAGGGAAGTTGGATGGATATGCATGGTAAAGGGGAAGGAGTGTCAATATGGTGAATATGTGAAATAATGAGAGGTGGGCATGAGTGAGGTCAGAGAAGAGCGGGGGATGGGAGAGACTAAGAGAAGTGTGCACGAATGGAGTGAGACAAGAGTTGGAGATGGGTGAGACCAAGAGAAGTGGGCATCAGGAGTTGGGGTGAAAGGGACAAATGGGGAGGAGTGGCATCAAGATTTGTAATAATAAATCAATGATATTCTCAATAGCTAATGTGTGATTATATGAGAAATCATTGTTGGCTGATGGAAATAAGTTTCCTTTAGTGCCTAACATTTATGTTACCCCCATTTCCCATGTCAAAGTGCCAAATTCCTTTACGAAGTGCCAAAAAATGCTAGTGCTACCTATAGAGCCAATTAAAAGTAAAAGAATGTCCTTATTAAGCCATTTATAGAGGAGGGAATGAAGATGAGAGTAAAAAGATCATTGTGCTCAAAATAAAATTTCACATACCATACGTGAAAATTAATTTCTCTCACTAAAACTGATGGAACTTTAACTAACTTAAACTATAAAAAATTGATTGTTCACAATATTTCAAATTAAATTATATATTATACTCATTTAATATTCTATATCAATATATATATATATGCGGTTGTAATACTATTTAAATAAAAAAATGAAAATATAATTAGAAATAATATTTTTTATTTATAAAATTAACTTTAAATCATTATAAAATGACTTTTAAAAATAATTTTAAGTGTAAAAGATATAAATTTGTTTTGTAAATAATTATTTATAAAACATTTTAAATTTCAATAAATTTAGATGATTATAAATAAAAAATATTTATTTTAATTATTGTATTAATAAGTAAATTATAATAAAATTTATTATAACATTGTAAAAAGTATTATTATTTATTAATAACAGTAAAAAATTTAACTAAAACATTAATAAATAAGTGATAATAAATTTTAAAAATCATAACCAAATTATTATGCTAAATTTTTAATGCAAGTTAATTTTATCAATTATATCATTTTATATTTAAATATTTTAAAATCATTTTAAAAAAATTAACTAATTTTTTTCATGCAACTATTAAACGGATTGTAAATCAATTATAACTTTCTAAGCATTAATTCAACATTTTGAAATCATTTTGAAAATCTTTCATGACAAACAAATTTTCCGGTTTTTATATATGGATCTATTTTTATATAAATTTAATTGTTGGGATCATTAGCCATATGTTAAACCTAAGGACATTATGTAAATCTATAATAATTTTATTAATTTCATTTTTGAGATATTAAATCAATATTTCCAAATCAGATCGTGGACTTTGGTTACCTAACATGATGATGGTGATGTATATATATCATGACAAGTAGCAAATTTGTTTTTTATGGCTTTGGTGTATGAAGTCCGTTTTCATATAAATTCATGTGTTGGGATATTGACAAATTGAATTGCATTGAAGTATAATAGAAGAAAACATATATGACTTTGTGCCACTTGGGTATATATATGAATGACCGTACAGCTCCGAGTGAAAAAACATTAGGTGTTAGGGATATTGAAATAATGTATTGCATTGATGTATATATAAATTTGGTAAACTGAGCGATCGCAGAAAACATGTTAGTTTTTACGAACTCTGTGTATATATATCACCGGAGAGCTCAAGTCAAAAAACTAACCTACCACACCGTACCAATTTAGTTATATATAAATACATGTAGTGTTGCTTCAAGATAGCTAGACTATCTCAACCATAAATCAATCGAGGAAATATTTAAATTTATTTTTGATACCAATTTAGTTACATATAAATACATTTAGTGTTGTGCCAAAATAAGTAGACTATTTTAGATATATAATTATTTGGTGAGAAAAATATCTCAACAACACACCAATCTAGAAAACATCTAAATCTAAACAACTCTTAAGAAATAAAAACAAATTAAAAAAATCATAAAACAACTAAAAATTATATTTTCCACATATCTATAACTAAAATATAGACCCATTAGAAAATATATGAAAATTAACCATCACATATACCGAACATTTGGATGTATTCTAAACCATCTAGATGTATCCAAAAAATTAAAGTTTTGGATTCACTTACTTATCACTATCTAACTACACCTTAAGAATTTATTTCTAGTTCTATAATTGGACATAGTATAGAGTGAATCCAACTACTATAGATGTAGGGTCTTATAAAATCACGAACTAGAAAATATTAGAGTAACCTGTATTTGTAATACAAAAAGTGAAAGAATTTATAGATGAATTGTTATGTGTTTGCTTAGAACAGAATAGAAATTGTCTATACTCAATAGATATATTGAAATATCACACTCTCAAAAGATTAAAATAAGCCTTTAGATCCTTTTCAGTAATAATTATGTAATCCCTTATTCATTTAAATCAAGAATTAAAACATTAGTCTATAAAAAATTTAGGCTAATTAACACAATTTTTTTTTTAACTACTATATGGTATATATTTCAACTTCAAGCGTCATTATCATTCAAGTATGGCCAAAGAAATAACATGAAGGAATAAGTAGATGCATTACATGGAATTTTCTTTACTTGAAAAAAAACATGATGGGTGTAGGTACTCGACCACTCGACCTTGTGGTTCACTACTATTCATGATTTTTACATGCTACCAATTGTTCTCATAATGTGACTTGGGATAATTTGTTAAACGACTACTTCAAATAACTTCCTCCCCCTTATGCTTAATCCTGTGTCCAATCCATGTTTCCTCCATGCATATAATGTCACATTTCTCCATGTGATAGACATAAGGTGGATATACAGGATGTGCTTGGGGATTTTTTGGACCATATCAGACAATTGTGAATGTGGTCATCCTCAATTCCCTTACTTGGTTTGACGTGTCAATCTACTGTGGATGTGGAAATCCTCAAATAGGTAAAAAAAAAATTAAAAAAAAAAAAAAAAAAAAAACTTCTCTTGGTGCTCTAAAGCTTCTATGTATAGTAGGGTTTCAGATTAGGACTTTAATTTCCAATTTGTCTATTTGAAACCTTGCTACATATTTTCTTGAATATGTAAATCTGTGACCATTATTTGGGAAGAATTTCGTTTCCTTCCCTTCCTTACAATTTTATAATTGTGTCTTAGTTTATTTATGCTTTTCGTTCTACTTTCAAAACTTTGTAGTGTCATCTTCCCACAAAATATACGTGGATTGTATAAAATTGAAAGAATGTTTTACAATTTCCTAATACGGCTTAAGGATTTATGGGTTCATTATCCATAGTCAATAATTTGATGATGAGTTACTAAGATTTTGTAACTCTCTCATGCTGGATTTAATGGTATTTGATGGAAGACTTTTTCTCTCCCAATTAACCTCTTTGACAAGCCTTCAAGATTTACATTTGTAATGTTCAACATTTTACAGTTCTTTTAACTATTTCGTTTACAGATAAGGGTTCAATTGACTTGTTGCAGGTACAACTTGAACCCTACTCTAACTATTTCCAATAACAAAATTTTCAGAAAATATCAAAGTAATTTTCTTGCATACAACTCCAGGAACGAACCATTTCTAATTTCTTCTGAGTTTTGATAAGGTTTTATAGTAACACAATGATAAAACCACTAGATATCATTTTCTACTGAGACAATAAGTTGTTTATTTAGAGTTTTTGCCTCTTTCTATGTGGTCAATTGATCTATGAGTGTGCTCTCATTGGCTCTACCATGAACATATTTTGTTTAGATGACTAAATTGTACTTTGTACAAATTTTCCCATTAGGTTTATTTAGACAAGAATTTGAATTTGAATTGATTACAATTCTTTGGTATTTGAGAAACAAAATAATGTTTGTAAGAATTCATGTTTATATCATTTTCTTCTCAGATGATAAGTTGTTATAGAGTTTGTGGATTTTTTATGTGCTCAATTGATCTCTGAGTTTGCTCCCACTAGCTCTACTAGGAACAAATTTTGTTTAGATGTCTAAATTGTACTTTGTACAGATTTTCCATTAGGGTTATTTAGACAGGAATTTGAATTTTAGTTCATTACATTGATTTGGTCTTTTAGAAACAAATTAATGTTTGTAATAATTAATGTTTATCACATAATTTATATCATTATAGAAACAACTACTCATATGTTTGTACTTTATTATTCCTTGTCACCATTATTTATTTATTTATTCTTTTTCTGAGACTATTTGCATGATATTTTACCACTACAAAGATAGTCCCTACCTCTTTAGACCCAAGACCCTTTGTCCTTTAACAAGTCCAAAGCCAAATCTACCTAAGCAATTTTTTCATGTAAATACTATATGCATTTATGACTACAGGGTTTCATATAACTTTGTAGCTCTCATATGTACTCGTGCCTAGGGTTTTAAGTTGAGAGTAATACCTTGTTACTAAATAATATGTCTTCAAGAAATATTACATTGTTTATGTAAATTTTTGTAAATTATAAAGTAGTTGTTGCTGTGTGGATTAGTATAAAATGGGAATTTTCTCTCTCATAAATACTTTTATATGAAACACATAGGAATTAATAGAATTCTCTATTGCGATGCATTATACACATTCTATTCTAAATGTTGTACTACTTCATCTTGTTCATCAACTAATTTTATGTATAACTTTCATAGGTATAAATGCATAAATATTAAACACACTACCATGCATGTTTCCAAAATAAATTAAAATGTGCAAGTATTCTCCGTCAAATAGAAATGAAATAGTACACAATTATCTACCTTGCTTTTATTCAAGCATCAACATCCTTTGAAAAATGTATAAGGAATTTTACTAGGTTATTCATACATACTAAACAATATTACTTGAATCCTTTTTGTATTCCTTAGTACGTGTGCATATACAACCTGACTTTTTGTTCCTGTTCACCCAATATTTTTTGTACGACACAATAACATAAGGAACCTATTGGACTTAATTCTCATAACTAAGTATTCTTTCCACATAGTACATGCATTTTACAAAAACATATAAACCACATTTCTCACATGTTGTACACAAATTATAGAATAACATATTTGTGCATTAGTGATACTTGGAAAATTTTATGTAACTATAATTCTCCTCCCATCCAAATGAGTTTTTGTACCTTCTCCCATCCAACTCCTCGTGTACCTCTAGTGGTTATGGTGTAGGTAATTTTTCTTTCTTTCTTTTTTATTCCTTCCCCCATCTCTTTCGTTAAAACATTTTTTCCCACCGTCCCATACACACATGGAAATTCCTTTCCTATTTTGTGTCTTATCATTAATTCTTAGGCCTTTTCATTAACTCATCATGCCTTTCTCTCCCGCATGATGTTTTTTTATTTTATTTTTTCGTATCTTATCAAGAACATGGATGTTTTTGTATTTTTTTGTATTTTATACAAATATTGTTATATACATATGATTGACCAGTATCTATCATGCATGTAAGCATGATGAAAATAATATCACAGGAATGCACATAACCAGAGTTCACATAACAGTCATTAACCATTATAGCTATTTGTAAAATGTAAAAACCTATACGACAATATTCTCTTACCCCAAGGTCCAATGCTGCAACCTCGCTCTAATAGTCTTCTTCTCCTACTCTATCTCAGCCAACATACCAACATCATGATGACACAAAATACATGTAATGACCTCATGAACAACAACCTTAACCATGACAACACATGCATAACAACATCCATCTAACCTATTCAGTCCAAGTGTTTGAACCATGCTTTGATACCAATTTGTAACCACCCCTACCACATTTACTCAATTTCACCGCCCTGCTAGGGTAAACATGAGATAGAGATCTACTATGGCATGGCCCAACCTCGTAGATTCAATGAAGTAGGTGGGGCCGACAACTAGAACTTACCACCCATAAACTAACATCCTACATGGCTTACAGGACACTCAATGGCCAAAGAACCATCCCAGGTCACCAAAACCTAAGCTAAAATTATTTTTCAGTGACCGAGGCCCACAACCACATTCATGAAAAGGAATCCATGCAGTTACAGGCTTGCAATGACATCCATAAGCCTATAAAGGTGTGGTTATAGCTTTAAATTTCTAGTTCAGATGATGCGGTCTTAAATTCTGAGTCACCATATCAGGCTAGCCTCTAAATAATTACCGAGATCTCAATGAGACTTTACAAAATTATAAATAACATAAGGAAAAATTGCATTCATTCATAACTTGATCAAGGACTTGACCTAATCAGGCCTAACCATGACAATCATTTCATCAAACATATGATGAATAGGTAATCTACATGCCATGAATGCATATATGAACATAGGAGTCTAGAACTTATCTAAGAATCATTAAGAAGGTTTTATTCCCTCTCCACATAATTGAAATAAAACTTTTTATTGCATCCATTCATCAACCATTCAATATATTATCAAAACATGTTAAGATCCATAGGTATAACACATAATATGAACAACATATAACCATAAAATAAGTATCATATAGACCATGGAAACTCAACCATAATATCGCCAACATAATCTCTACAAATATATGTGAATCACAATAAGAGAATAACTCTTATTAACATATGAAAATACCAACCAATTTGGGTACTTCCACATACCACCTAACCATAGATTGGGGTGAAACCAAATATTTATTTTAGCCAATCGCCCCCATGCCATATTCCAAACATGAATGAGGGATCACATGCAATAAGCCAACACAAAATGAACTAGGGCTTCCATAGGACAAACCACCTCAACCCTCTACCACAGTAAGTCCACCTCCATGCTCGGACATCACTAACCATAACTATATTGGTCACTACCCAAATTTTATAAGGCTCTAGAGTGTTTGTTCCAAACATGGCTCTGAGAACTAATAACTCAACCCACAACCTTCCAGTGCTCTAGATCATTTGTCTAACCTATCTCCAAGGACTAACAACTCAAACCACCAAGGGCTCTAGAGTGTTTTTCCCAACCTAGGCTATAGGACTAGTAACTCAACCCAAGTTGTTCCAGGGCTTCCAGAGCATTTTTCCCAACCAAAAAATCCAAGAACTAGTAACTCAACTGACAGCCATAGGGAACATGAGCACCAATCATGAAACAACAGGTCAAAAAAGCCCACAACACCATGGCTATCTAGGAAATGGAAAGGCAAGGCTGAAAACATTGTCAAGCCAATCATATATCGATGCCAATGACATCGCATAACCAAGAAACCACATGCAAGTACCATGCATGGGAAAAGTAAGAAGGAAGCCATGTATCCACCTCGATACCTGCAAAGCAATCCAACTATAGTTGTTGATCAATCTAATCCCTTACAATTTTCTACTTTCTTGTTCCTCCTTTCTCCAACACAAGTGAAACTAGAATGCTCTATGAATGCTCTATGTGTGCAAGAGTATGAGAGAATGAGTGAATAGTAGAGAGTTCCAAAATTGAAGTAATAAAAGGCTAACCAGTAAAGGCTATCAACTAATCCTCAAAAGCCTTTTTATCATTGAGACTTCTAATTTCTTCATTTTACTTCATTTTTCCTCTAATTTCCCTTGCATGCAAATTTGTGACGCTTCACTTTTGTTTTCTCCTATTTTATTTTATTTCCATAATTAAATGTCAATTATTGCCTCTTTCCCTTTGCCAATTTCCATATCCATTAATAAATCGAAAGTGATGCCAATTTCCATAGCCATTAATAAATCGAAAGTGATGCCTACTATAGTGTTTTCCTAATATTCAGCTTGGAATAAGTGTCCCATGACCTTGGTATTATATTTCCTTACATGGAAACTTAACTTGAAGTTGTTACCAATATTGGAAGAACAACGAGTCTCGTTAGACCATAGTGGTCTTGGATTTGAGGTTGAGTTCAACACAATAGATAAATTAAAAAGTAGAAAAGAAATTATCTTTGTTACAGAAGATAAAGAATGACCTGCACATCAAAAAAAGGGAGACATGCAACCCAAATATTAAATCCATAAAAATCAGCAACAACAAACGAATAACATTGGCTAAGAAAATTGAACTACCCATAATTTAGTCCAGCGTAGAAGACAAATTTCTAGGTAAAATGATATTTTTTGAGGATATTGTTTTGCATGCACCAACTATGGCCACAAAGAATAAAATTCCAAAGTCAATCTATGATACAGAAGCATATCCAAGAGAAGACTTCAACAAAGGAGAAGCATACCTAGGTGTAATAATTATTTTTCTCCCCTGAATTATCAGGTGCAATTTTTTAAATGTCAGAATTTGGGGCATATAGCAGTCAATTATAGACTTAAATAAAAAGTGAAAGAGCATGTAGTTAAGAAAAATGAGCAAAAGCCCAAGGTGTAGAAAGAAAAGGGGAAATTAGAGAAAAGTGATATTGCTTTGTATTCCCCGAATGGTGGGATACATTGGTATGTGGATAATGGATGTTCTAGGAATATGTTAGGAGAAAGAAGAAAGTTTTTGGAAAGGAAACTATTGAAAAATGTAATCTATGATCAATCTATACCTATCATCTATGACAACACAACTGTAATTAGTATGTCCAAGAATCTAGTTTTTCACTCCAAGAAAAAATGTATTCCAATAAGTATCACTTCTTGAGAGAGAAAGTTTAAAAAAAAGTTGTGAAGTTGAAACCTAATCCTCAGCGATTGGGAGAATTTGAATGTAAATAGTCATCAAGAAGATGAACTGAACGATCACATTCATGTATATAACAGATAGCTACCTAATGGAATAAATGAATCAGTTTTTCTGGAGTTACTCGTGGCCTGACATGGTATCAGACCGCAGGTCCCAGGTTCCTTTTTTTACTGTGCCTTGTAACTCATCTGTCCTCTGTCCACTGCCTTTTGCTCTCTGTCCCATAATATGCTGTCTCTGCCTGAACGCTTGATCCAAGTGGATATTGGTGGCCACCCGCTAATTCGACTTGGATCCCCTCTAAGTGCTTCATGCAGTTTTTTTCAGTTTCCTTAATTATAGCACAATTTACTATTTTTAGCAGTTTTTC
>APFE030676064.1:43782-75581 GCA_000404065.3 Pinus taeda | reverse complement strand
TTTCTCATATATTTCTCATCATGAAGAATGTACACTTCCATCAAGTTTATTATGGCATGCTAGATTTGGACATTTAAACTATGACAGTCTCCGCTTATTGAAGAAAAATGGTGTTGCTGGTTTGCCTACATTTCCTAGGAAACTTAAGCAATGTGATGCTTGCATTCTAGGAAAGCATAGAAAACAGTCTTTTCATGATTCACATTCAAGAGCACATAGGAAGCTTGAACTCATTCATTCAGATTTATGTGGTCCAATACCTGTTCCTTCTGTAAATGGAAATAAATATATCATGACATTTATTGATGACTACACCAGAATGTGTTGGGTTTATTTATTGAAGAACAAATCTGATGCTTTTCAAACATTCAAGAATTTTCATAAATGGATTGAAATTGATGCACAATCTCATATTGGGTCTATTCGCACTGATAATGGAAAAGAATATACATCAAATGAATTTGAAAACTATCTTCGCCAACATGGGATCAAACATCAAACAACTGTGCCTTATAATCTCCAACAGAATGGTGTAGCTGAAAGAATGAATAGAACAATCTTGAATATGGTACGATCCATGCTTTTCTTCAAAAATGTAAAGATAATGTTTTGGGCTGATGTTGTTCTATGTGCTGCATATATAAAGAATAAATGTCCATCTAATGTTATAAGAAACAAGTCTCCTCATGAATTGTGGTATGGACATGTTCCTTCGGTAAAACATCTCAGGGTCTTTGGTTCCACCTATTATGCTTTGATATCAAAGGTACATAGAAACAAACTTGGTGTTAGAAGTCGTAAGTGTATCTTCCTGGGGTATTCAAACACCTCCAAAGCATACCACCTCTATGAGGAAGAAAATAAAAAGTTTGTTATATCTAGAGATGTAATTTTTCTTGAATCATCCAAATCTAAAAATGTTGTTGAGCGGCAACTTGATCGCTTGGATAGATTCAAAAAAATGAAATCATTTCAAGAATTTGAAAATCAGATTCCGCATCTTGAAGGGGGGATTCCTATACTATATCAACATGTGGAATCTTCTTCTGAAGAATACTCTCCCCCGACTGAAACTCCAACAACGGATCATGCTTTAAGTGATGTAATTGATAGAATTGGGAGACTCAATCTTGATTCACTCCCAACTCAATCAACAGAGCAGCCTGGACCATCTCAGAAAGGTCCCCCAAAGTGGCTGACAAAGACACTTGAAAGTGTTCATCCTGATGAAATTGGAAAAACAGGAACCAGAAATTCAAACCGACAAAATGGAGGTGATGTAGATGACTCTAATTCACCTGTTGATATGGATGTTTCTTATGATTGTGAATTGAACTTGTCTACAGTTTTTGAACCAACTTCCTTTAAAGAAGTTGCTTCTCATGATGAATGGAAAGAAGCAATGCAAAAGGAGTATGATGCCCTCATAAAGAACGACACTTGGAAGCTGGTTGATCGTCCATTTGGAACCAAACCAATTGGCTGCAAGTGGGTCTACAAGAACAAGTACGAAATTGATGGCTCACTTGACAAGGAAAAAGCTAGGCTTGTGGCAAAAGGTTTTGCACAAAAGGAAGGGGTCGATTATGAGGAAACTTTTGGCCCCACAGCAAAATGGGCCACCATCCGGACACTCTTTTCACTAGCAGCTCAGAATGGTTGGAAAGTCCATCAAATGGATGTAAAAAATTGCCTTCTTGAATGGAGATCTAAAAGAGAATGTTTTTATGTCCCAGCCTAAAGGATTTGCTGTGAAAGGACATGAACATAAAGTATGCAAACTTGTGAAGTCCTTGTATGGCCTCAAACAAGCACCACGAGCTTGGTATGAAAAACTAACTGAGCATCTTCTAAAACTCAACTTCAATCATTTTGATCTTGATGATGCAACTTTATTTGTCAAGAAAGTTGGCAAAACAGTTGTATATCTTGTGGTATATGTAGATGATCTTTTAATGACAGGGAACAATGAAAGTTATATTGCATCCATAAAGAAAGAATTAGGAAAAAGTTTTGAAATGACTGATTTGGGCTATGTTCATTACTATCTTGGCATTGAAGTAACCCAACATCCAAAATCCATATTTCTTTCTCAAAAGAAATACATTGGAGATTTGTTAAACAGATTTGGCATGACAGAGTGCAATCCTCTTTCTACTCCAATGGAACAAAACTTAAAGCTCACATCTAATGAAGGAAAGGAATTTGAGGATGCAACAAAGTATAGACAGCTTGTAGGAAGTCTCATCTACCTCACTACTACCAGACCAGACATTTCATTTGCTGTTGGAATCCTCTCCAGCTTTATGCAAAAGCCTTGTGAGGGACATTGGTCTGCTGCAAAAAGAGTTCTAGGGTACTTGAAGGGAACTCAAGACCTTGGGTACATGCATGATAGATACTGGTCAATCATATGTATATAACAATATTTGTATAAAATACAAAAAAATACAAAAACATCCATGTTCTTGATAAGATACGAAAAAATAAAATAAAAAAACATCATGCGGGAGAGAAAGGCATGATGAGTTAATGAAAAGGCCTAAGAATTAATGATAAGACACAAAATAGGAAAGGAATTTCCATGTGTGTATGGGACGGTGGGAAAAAATGTTTTAACGAAAGAGATGGGGGAAGGAATAAAAAAGAAAGAAAGAAAAATTACCTACACCATAACCACTAGAGGTACACGAGGAGTTGGATGGGAGAAGGTACAAAAACTCATTTGGATGGGAGGAGAATTATAGTTACATAAAATTTTCCAAGTATCACTAATGCACAAATATGTTATTCTATAATTTGTGTACAACATGTGAGAAATGTGGTTTATATGTTTTTGTAAAATGCATGTACTATGTGGAAAGAATACTTAGTTATGAGAATTAAGTCCAATAGGTTCCTTATGAAAGATTCAGAACGATGCTTGGACTCACCAACATCCCTTCAGATTAATGGGGGGAATGTTGACACCTAATCCTCAGCGATTGGGAGAATTTGAATGTGAACAGTCATCAAGAAGATGAACTAAACGATCACATTCATGTATATAATAGATAGCTACGTAATGGAATAAATGAATCAGTTTTTTTGGAGTTACTCCCAGCCTGACAGTTGGAGTATTTTCATGCAAGAGAATAAGTCACATATACATTTACAAAGCCACTCCATAGAGAACAATTTGAGTATTTGAGGATAGTATTAGGCATTTTTCCTCTCACCTCCCCGCACTAGCTCTTCCTTCAAGATGAAGAAAGGCAATTAATTTATTTTCATCATATAAAGGTAAAGCTTCCAGGTCCACATGATGAACATGATAGATAATAATTGTTTCCAATAGGAGCATGGTGACAGGGGGAGGATGTTGGTGCCTTTTCCATTCATTTCAAAGGGGGAGTGATAATGGTGATCAAACAAGCAAATAACGGGAGATATAATAATGTTTAGATAATTAAGGGTCAAGGTTCAAGGTGTTATTAATCTAACTACAACTTAAGGAGCATCATGAGAAGTAATAGAAGAAGTGGCAAAGAATAAGAGTAGTACATCTTAAGGGGAGTAACACTCAAAAGAGACAATCATATCTCCTCAATAATGTTTTGTTTCATCTTGGTGTTTCCATCAATGGAAAAGGGGAGGGAAGTTGGAAATATGTTTCCATTGATGTCAACGAGATAGTCAATGATGGAAACATGGTTTCCATTAAGCATGGAAATATTTTTTCAACAAGTGCGAGCAGGTGGCACAGGTGTCAAACTGGTGTCTTAGAAGAACATGTTCTATGCATAAGAAGAAGGGTCAAGGAGAAAAGAATATCAGGGTGGTTGAAGCCATTTTTTAGGTAGAATATAATATCAAAGACTACAGTAGATCCAGTTAACTAGAAAGAGCTCTGAAAGAGATTTCCAATGGAATAAAGAATTCTACAAAGTACATTCCAGAACAAAATATAGAGGCAGTAAAGGTTAGGCCTACAAAAGTAAACGATGAAAAGAATCAAAGAACCCCTAAACCCTGCGACCCTGGAATCCCCTAGAAACATTGAGCTAGGGTAGCAGAAGTAGGCCCGAAACCCCGGAGGCCTGAAAACCTAGAACCTCGTAAAGAATATTAGAGTGGTGCAATAGTGTTGGAAGCCCGTAGGCCCAAAAGACTTGGAAGCCTGGAATCTCATAACATTTTAAGAATTGGAATTTCCAAAAAGTGTTGGGCACCAGGGAACCCCAGTTCTACTCTCATGAGAGAGCATATATATGAAAACATGCAAGTAAAGCAAGGTGGGCCATGTCCAGAAGGTTGTGAGATTATAACCTCTTTGGAATTAGAATTTCCAAAAGTGTCATGAAGAGGGACTTAAGTGGTTGATCATTTCGCTAAGAAATAAGACCAAGGGAACATAGTAATTATAAGGGGAAATAGGCCCTTCATAGGCCCTTAAATAGGCTTATAACCTAATGGATTAGTTGATGCTCACATGTATCATTCCCACCATGAAAATCAACAGGTTCTAGAGAAAAAGAGGATAGAGGCCAAATTTGTCAATTTTGGCAGCAATTTCTTTTGGAAATTAAAAAGGGTCATGAAGGAATTTGGGCACATAGAAAAGTTCTTAGGCATGATGCATGAGTCGGTAGTTATTTTGGTAGTAGTGATTGTTATCGAAGCCTTTGGGCTTTGGTATGAAAAATTAGACAACTATTTTTGGAATAAGTGGCGATGCAACGCACACATGGATAATTAAGTTGGAGGCTTTAGTTCAACAACACATGAAGTTTGGAAAGTAAGCCAAACATAATAGAAGTTTGCACGTCAATTTGGAAATTCTGGTAAAGCTAGAGCTTCACCAGACTGTATATCAGATTATACTCAACTATATATTTTTCACATTAATACAATATTATATGTTCTATCTATTTTAGTGAGCAAGCTCTTCTAATTTAAAGGGGTTGTGAGTAAGGGAGGGCCCCCTTTCTCACAACTCTCATAGTTTAGTGTTTATGAATATTATTTTTGTTTTGTAATAATAATTTTCTCCTACAGCTAACACACTCTTTCTGATATATCAGCAACAATTGATTAAATGAACTAGTTTCCTGTTAATGTGTGGAATTCATTTAGTGAAGATTTGATTCATAATGTTGAGTGAATTTTTGAGTTTGTTGTAAGTAGATTTCTATATCTTTTCCTAATCATCACCAATAATCTTAAGAGTTGTAGAGGGATATTTGATCCACTCTATAGCCTTTCTTGCTAAGTGATTGATGCAAGAAAGAGTCATTAGTTTCGTATGATTGACTAGCTAGATTAATCAGAACTCACAATGTTAAGCCCGCATATATTTTTCACAACATCTCACAAGATTACCTACCCTAGATTGATGATTTATGTTAATGAAATTATAAGGCTATAATTTGACACAAAATTGTGGCACCGTTGTTGGGGAGGTGCTAAAGGGATAATACTGAAGTGTTGTTTTTTTGTATTACATGCATTGTTTGGAATTTTCAGGACTGGGGGAGTTGGTAAAATGAAGGGAAAAACCTATGCACCAGAGGGGGTCAGAAATTCACAAAAGTCGTGTCCTGATTGTTTGGTAAGTAATTTATTTTTAATTTGTTTACATAGTAGATGATTGGGTCAAACATCTACAAACGCCTTTTGTGGTGGTGTGAGAACCACTTCATTTACTAATACACTAGAAAGGAAAAAGTAGTCTGCAAGATATAAGGCAACAAGAGAAGAAGAGTCTAGATAGGAGGTTTGTGCTCCTAAAAAGACCCCATAACATATTCCTACTTCTAGAGTAGTAACTTCTGCAGGAAAATATTATGTTGCTACCCATTTGGAATCTCTTGTCACAATGAAAACAACATCTTTTCTCAGTTGTCAGCCTGAAAAGGAATTCCTTGGCAATCCTATTCAAGAACCAGAATTTCAAACCATTGATTTTGTAGAATCTATAGTTTACAAAGGCCCCATTTCCTTTTGGTTCAGAATGGCTCATGAAGAAGAGACTCCTCACACAGATGGATACGATGAGAAGGAAGAAGAACTAGTTACATTTGAATTCCCTATCAGGGAGGCAGGTGGAGCTACTGAGATGAAAAATATCCTCCTTCATCATTGCCTAACTTTCATGGGGTTCCCAGTGAAGATCATGATAACTTTCTATTCAAGTTCGATGTGTTATGAAGGAGCTATGATTGCTCTTCCAATGCTCAGAACCTGAAGTTGTTTCCTGCAACATTAAAGGATGCAGATCTCAGATGGTTTATGGGGTTGGCTTCAAACTCCATTACAACTTGGGAGGAAATATCAAGATTATTTCAAGATTAGGGAACTAAGAGAAGAAGATATTTTTGACATGACTCAAAAGGAGGGGGAGATCCTTGAGGACTTGGTGGAGAGATTTCAATATAACCTACATAAATTGAAAATGAATCAACTGAGCAAGGATACTAAAAGAAAAATTTTGCTCAAAGCAGTCAGACCAAAATCTTTGGAGATTTTGAGCTTAATGGGAGGAGGTGACATATCAAAGTTGGGCTATGATGAGGTATGTGCAATGTCACATAGTTCGGGTTCGAATTCGAATTCAATTATAATTAAATTCGTTTCAAGTTCGAATTTTTCAATGAGGTTCGAATTAGGTTCATTCATGTATATATATATTATATATATATATATTAAAATTACATAAATCTTTTATAATCACTTATAATTTTCCATAAATATAAATATATATTATAAATTTAAAATAAAAATACCCTAATTTCGTTAATGTAATATAATTTAAAATATATTAAAAATAATTCTTGTAAAAATATATAATTTTTAAATTATGTTAACTTATCTTTGCACATAGTAATTTTATAATTACGATATGGTAATATTTGAACTATTCATAGGATTATTACTTATAAATTATAAATTTAACACTGCGTATAATTTTATCCCTGTAACCTCATTTTAACATTTCAACTAAGTCTACCAAATCGGGACTTTGAAGAAAAGGTAGTAACTAATTTTCAGGGCATTTTAATTGTGAAGAATTGTGATTTCAAAAGTTTAAATTCTTTAAAAATTAGATAAAATATAAACCAGAAAACTTTTCAAAACCTCTCAAGCACTTAGATTATGAACGATTGTGATTTCGACAGCCTAAATTCTCTACAGATTAAATAAAAAATAAACCAAAAGACTTTCTAAAAATCACACGTAAAAACTATTAGATTTTCCTATCGATTTTGACGAAGTGTAGTGTCTTTGTATAAATGGCGGGCAGTGACGAAAAAAAGACTGCAGGTTGCCCTCATGCATGAAGTAATGCCCACTTTACTTTCTGTTTATCTTTTTATAATTTTAGTGGTATTTTCAGTGTCTAGGGGCCTAATCGAACTCCGCGAAGCGGTTAGCTTATGGTGTTTGGTCAGGAATCTTGGCAGCGTAAGGCATATTTATAAATAGGGGTCAGGGAGTAGTGTAGTATATGATGATCGTATACAACCTTCTCAAGCGTAAACGAATTTTAAGATTTCTTTTGAAATTCGCCAAATTTCAGACCTCAACTTTTAGGTTCGACGAATCGTGTGACACTGGGTATGTGAAATATATTGGTGATATTCAAGAAGAAATTCTAAAGTTGGAGGAGCAACAAGAGATACATCTTCCAAGCTTGTCAAGTCAGTTGCTGAAGATGGAGTAACCATAACTGAAATGGATAATTTATTTGAAAATTTCAAAACTGATATTCTTAGTACATTATCTTCTCAATTGGGTGTTTTGTAGGTTAAGAAGAAATAGGAAAAATAGGAGGAACTGGAGAAATCACTGGCCGTGTTCTAACCGAAATGTAGGAAGAAGCATGCCTTGAGGGAATGTTGTGTAGATAGTATAGAGGTATACTGAATCTATGAAGCAGAGTATTCAACTCATCAATGTCCTTCACTTCCTAAAATTAAAGCAGGACATCTAGTAGATCAAGGAGTTGTCAATGCACTCTATGCAATGGCACCTCAAAGAACATGGAAACCACGTGTTGCAGGTATGGCTCAGTCGCGTTATCAAGTTCCTTATACTCAAAATCAGATGTGGAATATTCCAATGCCCTGGAAGCCTTGGCCTCCATAAAAGCCTTGGCAAGGGAACTTTTCTTACCCTACCACTCAAAATTTTCCTTCTCAAAACTTTATTCACTGCAAACCACACAACAACAAATGATCCAACCTCAACAACAACAACTTCAATTTCCTACCCCACCAAATCAACCTCATCCTACGCAACTTCCTACCCAACGAGTGTCTAACCCCAAGAATAAAACCATCCAATCCACTCACAACATTGGATTGGTCACTTATCCCACTCGTCCTACCTAGTCTATTACACCACAGTTGCTGCAGGAAATTTTTGTCCATATGTTACAGGAATTTCCTATGTCACTGTTGGAAATCCAGCTTAGGTCTGAAAAAGTGGTGACTCAGCCAAGAAGTGTTGGAAATAATACTGAGAGGGGGTGAATTAGTATTATTCAGGTAAATAAGATTTTTCTTTTCATACTCAATTCATATACACTACTTCCATGTGGGTAACCCGCGTGTACACGGAACTGTGCTTAAGGAAACAAGCGTATATCTATAAAACTAATGATTCAATTAATTCATCATATGTTGGTCTTTAATATATACATCAGTACTTTATTAAACATTAAACAGTAACCTTATGTAGTTAATAATAGAATGAACCATCACACATAAGCAACACACATGAACACCAAGATTTAAGGTGGAAACCCAATGCGGGTGAAAACCACCTGCTGCTATCATTTCTATCTTATTTTAATAATAAGAAAATCCATTTACAACATTGTACTGGTGCAGACTCATACCATTACGTAGGCTTCTACTTGCAGAAGGCTACAACATTCTCTGGTTCTCCAGCTTCTACTGGAAGGGAGCTACAACCCCCTAGCTCTTATACTAGCTGGTATGTTTACTAGTATGTAGGTGTTGGCCTACAGAA
The DNA here is from genome assembly GCA_000404065.3 of Pinus taeda. Lineage (NCBI taxonomy): Eukaryota > Viridiplantae > Streptophyta > Pinopsida > Pinales > Pinaceae > Pinus > Pinus taeda. The sequence continues at coordinate 66,566 of APFE030676064.1, read as the reverse complement.
GGCTACAACCTTATCTTTTTTTCCAGCGACCACGTCTCATAAATTTTCATACTAGATACTCTTGGAACACAACATCACACTTTACAGGCCACGTTTCATCCAATTTTCATGGACCCATAAACAGCATTGAAGCTCAAATCAATCACCACTACAATACAACCATCAACTATATCTACATCATTCAGTCACTTAAACTCAAACATCACTTTCTAAATCAATAAAACTTAATCAATCACTGACCCAACTGAATCATCCGTTCTTTTAATCAACTTCAATCAATCAACTGCAATAGATAGATTACTGTAACCAATACATAGATCTGAATTCATATAACTACATTATCATTTAGAATTAGTTGTAACCTTAAAACCATGCTTTTGATTGTATACACTATTTGGCAGAAGCCAAGCTATGTGTATATGCAGCTTCCCTGAAGCAAACAAGTGTATAGATCTACAAACACTTTGCTGCACTTCTAGAATTCAAACATAATCACACATATAGGATAAAACATGTGTTAGTGATCATATCTAGCCCATGCATTATCGGATCACATAATGATAAGTCATTATGATCCTGATCCATCATTATATTTCATCCATCAAAGCTAAAGCTAATCATAATAAACCAATATGAATATGTAGAATACTGTCACCAGAAAACAGTCACATGAACATAATGCAAAACCCTGAACACTACAATAGAAAACATAACCCTTATAGATCATACTTTAGAAGATATACGCTACATCCATAAGCCAAAACAACATGTATATGGCATTTTACCAAGAGGAACTAGCGTACAGATATGCAAATTCCATGTTGTGATGTATACACTACTTTTGTATGTTGAACCAGCATGTATGCATTGTTTTTCCAAAGCCAACCTACGTACAGATCTCGAAATGCTAACTTAAATCGTCACAACTATTTCAGACTTCATCCATACCCAGATCATCACATTTACATAATAAAAATATGCATTAATATTCAGATCTAGAATGTTCAAGATCAAGCCACTTAATGCTAATACCTCTAAGCCTTCATGATCCTGGTTCATCGACATTCATCAACAATATAGGTGCATCCTTAGTTTGGATCAAAAACCCATAACTTGCATACTAGATCTCACCCTTCATTAGATATTTAATACTTTCTTGACCTGGCCTAATGATCTTCTCCTCCTTATATAGTTTTAGGCCTTTCACAATACCATGGACCAAAACCACTTAGGAACAATACCTTGGACCAAATACCTCAGATCAATACCATGAACCAAATACCTTGGGTCAGATACCTTGGACCCAAAAAATACCTTGGACCCAAAAACTTATTTTCCCAAGATATACGCCCTTTTCCTTCTGTGAAATTTCATGTGTACGTATATGCTCCTTTTTTTCAATGAACCTACGTGTATACATGGATTGGTCAAGGTGGACTTATGTATACCTTTCTTTCTTCATTCTATGTATCCTGAACTATAATTATTTGTTTTTAACCTGCAGTACTTTGATCTTTCATCTGATTGAGTTTCCATCAAGGATAACACCTATATCATAATGCCAAAATTCTCCCCTTTTGGACTTGATGGCAACAATTATTTGTTGTTAACTTGCTGCACTGTGAACTGTCATCTTAGTGAGTTGCCATTGTACATTACTTCTAAATTGATTCCTTTGAACTGCCCTGCATCACATCTGTTAACACAACTACCATCTATTTTTTCACATCTGATATCTGTTCTGTAGATGCATCTAGTTACCATATATAAGTGAGTTGTTTTGCTACAGGTGGGTTGCCATCAAGTACAACACATGCATCGTAATGCCAACAATGTCCCCCTTTGGACTTGATGGCAACAACAACAACACCAAGTCACTCTCCCCCTTTGACATCAAGGGAAAAGGGTCATGCTCCCCCTGAGTGCATGCTGAATTCTCTAATTGAACTCCCTCTTTGTTCATGTTGAGATGTACTGTATCATCCATGCCCCGCTGAGCACATGTAGAGTCTACAAATACATTCGAGAAAAATAGCATGACTCTATAACTCAAATATGTGAGATTGACCTTTCTATCATCAATGACTCATACATGCATCAATCTCCCAACCAAGTATAGATATACCAAATTTTACTCATCCTCCCAACCATGTGGGGATAGACAAATTTCTTATACATGACTGAAACATTACATCATCCTTCCCATGCATAGTGAGGGTACAAATTACATCATATGACCAAAAGGGACTCATCAAAAGACTACAATAGATAGAGACAAATTAATACATCATGGGTCTTGATATGACCTTTACATAGAATGATATACATGACAGAGACCAAATATCTAAACAAGACCATGACAGTCATCAACAACTATCATACACCATATGAACTTTATGCATCTTTGAAGGCATGATGACTGTAGCATAAAGGAAATGAGTGGCTCAACATCAAGTAATGAAGTTGTGTACTCAAGCTTTGTACTTCTCTTTGTCCTTATGAATATCATCATGTAAGCAACATATATGTACTATATGCATCATCAAAGAGTCATCCACAATCATCCATAAATCTGATCTGAATACCAACTATGTTACTCCAAGAATCATCTGAGATTTTATCATGGGCACCTAATAACTGTAACATAGTAGGATGTATCATTAGCCATATAAGCATCATCATCATTGATTAGGTACCAAATACTTCTAAACATAATGCCAACAACGAATTATTAGAAGCATAGCATGTTCTCCTTCTGAACATGTTCCACCTATTCACTGTCAGATCTGATCATTGTATATATTAGTAAGTATCAAGAAATCATCGTCAATCAGATATAAATCAAGTTATCAACAACTTGTGAGGATCAAAAGCACTTCTAAATAACATCCACATACTGTAGTCATCTATCATCACGACAGAAAAGATAACTGATAATTGTTTGAATCATATCAAATCAGTTTTTCTGAGTCTGTCCCACTGCATTTTCTCAAACCACATATACGCCACTGTGCAGCTTTGAACTCGTGTATTTATGCGACTTGTATTCATGAAACTTCAGTATGAGATTTATAACATTGAAGTTTCACACTTTAAACTCCCCTTGAATCTTTTATGTCTATACACTGTGCTATGCCACATTTTTCAGACTCTACTTCCTTCTTCTTCCATATCTTCTAGTGTGATGATATTTTCCCCTTTTGGTATGGTGCCCAAAATTTTGTCCTCCATTCCTTTGCTATATGTCCAAACTTGTTACATGCATAAAATCTTACATGTTTCATATTTCTTTTATAGAAGTCAATGGCTTTGTGACCAAACATATTGCAAGAGAAACAATATCCCTTAAAGTAGCTGGAAGCTAATGCTTTTTCTATGTGATGGTCTTAAACCATTCTACTTCCACATCTTGCTGCAACATGTCCAATATTATGATATATAAATAATCCGCTATCACTTCCATAGATAGGAGTAAAAGATTTTCTTTGAAGAATTTCTTTCCTTGGTTGTTGATGGGATTGACCTCTCATTTCCTTGTTGAGCTTTTTAGGTTTCACATTAGAGTTCCTTACATTAGCTTGTTTGCTAGATTCACCTTCAACAGATTCATGGAAACCAAGACCATATTTGATGGCAGCAAATCTTTGACTACTAAGAATATCATCCAAAATATTAGTACTATCTTGAAATTGTAAAAGCTTATCCTTTTCTTCTAATTTACCTTTTAGTATATTTACCTCAACCTGATATTGCTCTTACTTTTCAAGATACTGCTTCTTCATGATTTCTTCAGCTTTTCTTCCTTCTTCCACTTTTTGCCTTAATTCGAGAACTTTGTTCTTATTCTTCAAGAGCTTGGAGTAATTCTTAATTCTACTTATTTGATTTTTCAAGATCTTCTTTTAGAGAGAGGATCTTAGTTTCAAAACTTTCATAGTAACTGGATCTATATTTTAGTTTCTTGATTGTTGTGCTCCTTTTATTTACTTCATTTCTTAATGATGTTACTTCATCCTACAACTTTTGACATTGATCTTCCTTTTCCTTGTTTCCTTCCTCTAGTTGAGCTTTTAGATTGCTAGCTTCATCTTTGAAGGAACATTCCATTTTGTCCCATAGATCTTGTTGATCTCTAATTATGTTTTTAAGCCTTTTAAATTCTACCTCTATTTTATATCTCTCTTTCTCACCCATAAGAGAAAATTCAATTGTTTCGCTATCACTTTCATCATCTTCAAATGGATGGAGAAATGTATCACTAGAGGATAACAAATTCATACCTGATAGTTCTTTTGCTTTTTCATCTTCATTCTGAGGTGATTTTGAATCTGAAGAGTTTCTTCCACATAATCCCCAATTGATTATCCCACTGTCATAGTTCCTTTGAGATGTCTTCTTCTTATGAGAAGCTTTCTTCTTTAGATTCTTTCCCATTATTCTATGGATCTCCTTCAACTGACCAAGCTTCTACCAAAGGATCTTCTCTGATACCAATTGTTGGAAATAATATTGAGAGGGGGGGTGAATCATTATTATTTAGGTCAATAATCCTTTTTTTCATACTCAATTTGTATATGCTACTTCCATGTGGGTAACTTGCATGTACACGCAACTGTGCTTAAGGAAACAAGCGCATATCCAACGAACTAATGATTCAGTTAATTAATCATATGTTGGTCTTTAACCTATGCATCGGTGCTTTATTAAACATTAAATAGTAACCATACGTAATTAATAACATAATGAACCATCACACATAAGCAACACACATAAACACCAAGATTTAAGGTGGAAACCCAATGTGGGTGAAAACCACCTATTGTTGTTGTTTCTGTCTTCTTTTAATAATAATAAAATCTATTTACAACATTGTATTGGTGCAGAATCATACCAGTACGCAAGCTTCTACCTATAGAAGGCTACAACCTTCTCTCGTTCCCCAACTTCTATTGGAAGGGAGCTACAACCCCCTAGCTCTTGTACTAGCTTATATTTTTACTAGTACATAGGTGCCAACCTACAGAAGGCTACACAGTTCTCTCTTCTTTCAAGGACCATGTTTCATAAATTTTCATACTGGATACTCCTGGAACACAACATCACACTTTGCAGGCCACGTTTCATCCAATTTTCATACTAGACCCATCAACAACATTGAAGCTCAAATCAATCACCACTGCAATACAACCATCAACTATATCTGCATAATTCAATCATTGAAACTCAAACATCACTTTCTAAATCAATAAAACTTAATAAATCACTGACCCAACTGAATCATCCATTCTTTTAATCAACTTCAATCAATCAAGTGTAGCAGATAGATCACTGTAACCAGTACACAGATCTGAATTCAGAGCACTACATTATCATTCAGAATCAGTTGTAACCTTAAAACCTTGCTTCTGAGTGTATACACTATTTGGTAGAAGCCAACCTGTGTTTATACGCAACTTCCCTGAAGAAAATTAGCGCATAGATCTACAAACACTTTGTTTCACTTCCAGACTTCAGACATAATCACACATAGAGGATAAAACATGTGTTAGTGATCATATCTAGCCCATCCATTATCAGATCACATAATGATAAGTCATTATGATCCTGATCCATCATTATATTTCATCCATCAGAACTGAAGCTAATCACAATCAACCAATATGAATATGCAGAATACTGTCACCAGAAAACAGCCACAAGAACACAATGTAGAACCTTGAACACTGCAACAACAAACAGAACCCTTATAGATCATGCTTCAGAAGATATACGCTACATCCATAAGCCTAACCAACGTGTATATGCCCTTTCACCAAGGGGAACTAGCATTGTATACGCTACTTCTATATGATGAACCAGCATGTATACACTATTTTTCTAAAGCCAACCTGTGTACAGAACTAGAAATGCTAACTTAAAGCATCACAACTATATCAGACTTCATTCATACCCAGATCATCACATTTACACAGTAAAAACATGCATCAATATTCAGATCTAGAATGTTCAAGATCAAACCACATAATGCTAATACATCTAAGCCTTCATGATCCTGGTCCATTAACCTTCATCAGCCATATAGGTGCATCCTTAGTTCAATTCAGAAACCCATAACCTACATACTTGATCTCACCCTTCATCAGATATTCAATACTTGCTTGACCTGGCCTAATGATCTTCTCCTCCTTATATAGTTTTAGGCCTTTCTCAATACCATCGACCAAAACCACTTAGGACCAATACCTTGGACCAAATACCTCGGATCAATACCATGGACCAAATACCTTGGACCAAAGAAATACCTTGGACCCAAAAACTTGTTTTCCCAAGATATACAGGCTTTTCCTTCGTGAAAGTGTGTGTGTATGTATACGCTCCTTTTGTTCAATGAACCTGTGTGTATATGTGGATTGGTCAAGGTGAACCTGCGTATACCTTTCTTTCTTCATTCTATGTAGCTTGAACTGTAATTCTTTGTTGTTAGCCTATAGTACTTTGATCTTTCATCTAAGTGAGTTGCCATCAAGGACAACACCTATATCATAATGCCAACAGGAAGAATTGAAGATATTGTAGAGGAAGATACTCTGGAAATGCCTGAAGTTGAAACCACACCTGAACAAAGATAAAAACCTACTTCAAGGCCATAAGAACCTACCCCATCCCACACTATCCAACCTCCTTTTCCAGAGAAGTTGGAAATGAAACTAAAACAACCTGAGTTTGTTCTTTTATCTAAATTGAGAAATGTATGCATTAAAATCACATTGCTGCAAGAAATTAAAGATATCTTGATCTATGCCAAAACAATAAGGGAGCTATATACCAAGAGACTAGGAAGACAAAAGAGACAACTCTCTACCATTCAAGTAGGTGAAAAAATTTCAAGTTTAATGTCTACCGAATTTGTTACTGAAACATATGCAGACCCTAGAATCCCTGTGGTTACAATCTTTATCAATGGACATCCTATAAAAAACACTTTAATTCATTTGGATGCAGCCATTAATGTGATGACTATGGAGACCTTATCTAGAATAGGAACCTTTGACTTATTGCCTACTTCTACCATGTTAGAGCTAGAAGACAGGTCCAAGGTAAAGCCAGAGGGGGCATTAGAAGAGATTTTCATCTCATTGGATTCCTGGAAGTATCCTATAGATTTTTACATTCTTCAACCCAAAACTAACTTAGCAGGGAATCCTTTGATCTTAAGGAGACCGTGGTTAGCCACGATAGATGCTTACATAGGGTGTGGGTCCGGAAACATGACCATCACTCATGGGACTGAAATAAAACATATTAATTTGTACCCCCGTACTCAACCTCTCTTAATATTAGAAAATACACATTAGGTTGAAGAAGAAGAGCATGATTCAAAACGTACCCGACCATTTTTGACAATCACCAAAGCCATGAGCGTTCAAGAAAATTTAGAAGAAAATTTGATAAATTGTTGCATTTCTAATCTTGATTTTTTGCAACAAGAAGAAGGGAAGTCTAGTCATAATTTAGATTTCATTACTAATCTGCAAGATTTTCATGAGCATAGTATAGCAGCCGAACTACATTCAGCCTTATTATTTTCATTTCCTCCATATTCCACGACTGAATGGGGGAGTAAGGTGGTTGAAATTTTTCCTGAAAAACCTTTGAATATTAATTGTTCCTTAACCCCTGAATAGGAAAAATAGTTAATTCAGGCATTGAAAAACTTTTCAGACGCTTTTGCTTGGGAATACATAGATATGAGAGGAATTCACCCAGATGTTGGAAATAATACTGAGAGGGGGGATGAATCAGTATTATCACATTAATAAAACTTTTTTTGTTTCAAACTCTGATTCATATATGCTACTTCCACAACTTCTTATGATTAAGTTAATTGATCTTCAATGAGTGCATTAGAACATTATCAACCATATTATCAGTTAACAGATGCAGTAACATAGAATAGATCATCACACGTAAGGCACACACATGAACACCATGATATAAGGTGGAAACCCAATGCGGGAGAAAACCACCTGCTGCAAGTCATCTCAATCTTCTTCTTAATAAGAAAATCCTTTTATAATATTTGTATTGGTGCAGTCTTATACCAGTACGGGAGCTACACCCTTTGCTCTTGTACTAGCCGATCCATTTATTAGTACGCAGGCTGCTACCTGCTACAATGCTCCAAAGATTCCCCTTCGCTTTTGTACTAGCTTAAGTACTAGTACGTAGGCGTCGGCCTACAATCTTCTCTCCTCCAGGCACCACGTTTCATCAATTTTCATAGTGGTTACACTGAAGCACAACACATAATCTGAAAGGCCACGTTTCATCCAATTTTCATATTGGATCCATAAACATCAAATGATCATCAAGTACCAGTAAGTCACCTAGATAACCAGATCCACAATAACAGTAAACTAAACCAAGAACACCTTATCAACAAAAAAAATCAGTCAACAAAAGATCTTAAGACAGATACGCAATTTCCTTTTCTCTGGCTTGCGTCGCTATGGACTTCACCTTCTGTGGCGCCGCGCACCTCCACAGCTGCGCCTTCTGTGGCGCCTCCGCACTGCGCCTTCGGTGGCACGTCTGTGGCATCTCCTGTGGTGCCTCCGCACTGCGCCTTTTGTGGCGTCTCTGCACTGCGCCTTCTGTGGCACCTCCGCATTGCTCCTTCTGTGGCGCCTTCGCACTGCGCCTTCTGTGGCGCCTCTATGGCGTCTCCGCACTACGCCTTCTGTGGTGCCTCTGTGGCGTCTCCGCACTGCGCCTTCTGTGGCATCTCTGCACTGCGCCTTCTGTGGCACCTTCGCACTGCGCCTTCTGTGGCGTCTCCACACTGCACCTTCTGTGGCGCCTCTGTGGCGTCTCCGCACTGTGCCTTATGTGGCGCCTCTGTGGCATCTCCGCACTGTGCCTTCTGTGGCGCCTCTGTGGCGTCTCCACACTGTTCCTTCTGTGGTGCCTCTGTGGCGTCTCTTGTGGCGCCTCCGCACTGCGCCTTCTGTGGCGCCTCTGTGGCGTCTCCGCACTGCGCCTTCTGTGGCGCCTCTGTGGCATCTCTGCACTTCCGTAGCTGCAGCGCTCGAGAGATCACCCTTCACAGATTCGCTTTCCACTTCACTTTCATATAGATCGAGCTTTTGAAACAATAACCCAATATTTCAGATCTTAAGATATTCAACCCAAAAAGCATGCTCAAGCCAAATGATCTCCTTTGCTTTATATAGGCAAGCTCTTCCTCAAATCATGGACCAATACCACGGGCCAAAACCATAACAAACCAATACCGTCAACTCAATACTAGGGATCAACACGTCTGTCGAGATGCCATGGTCCAAAAACCATAGGTTCAAATTCCAAGGACTAACTACCATGGACCAAAGGTAAATTTTCCCACATGAAATAAACTTTTCTCCATAGGTTCAAATTCCAAGGACTAACTACCATGGACCAAAGGTAAGTTTTCCCACATGAAATAAACTTTTCTCTGCATAAAATTCCGTGAACTTTTCTCCACATGAATAAACTTTTTAATTCTCATCATATTGAGAGCCATGCCATGGGTGTTGCCATCAAGTACAATATCTGTAACATATAACCATACCAGAAACATAATGCCAACAGCTACAACCTACAACTCTGATACCACATATAATAAACCCAAAAAATACACCCTATTTTAAAAAAAACAAATTTGTTTTTTTTGGTTGATTTATTTCCAATACTCAAGTAGAACTCCATGAGATTATTACTCAACACTATGACAATAGCTTAATTATTGACCAATTTTTTCCTTCATAATATTTAAACATAAGTTAATTTTTAAAATTTATTCTTAGCTAGGATTATTTCCTTACCATTCCATTTAAGTCTGCTCTTATCAGTGTCGTAAGGTTTTGATGTGGAAACTTCTAATCCACTATATCCTTCACTTGAGTTGTTTTACTCATATTGTAGGCTTAAACTTATTTTATGTACAAGGAAATTTTTTATACAAAAATAGACACCCTTTATTAGGTCAATGCAGGGCTTGGTTCTTTTAACTTATTTTGTAAAAATATTGTTATAAACATTATGGTTTTCATACTCCTTTTTGTTCTTTATCGAAAATTTCTAAGTCCCTTTACTTTAAATGTTATTTTAAGCTGCATTGTGAGGTTTGTCACGTAGGTTTTAACCCTGTACAGAAATTACCTACAGACAAATTCTAAAAATAGAAAATAAACAATGACGAGAATATAAAACAAATACATAGAGATTTTCCCTTGGATCCCAAAACCAGGACTTCCAGATTGATTTTTCATTTTTCCTTTCAATGTTACAATACATATATATACATGTTGAAGAATTCATAAATCCAAATCCATTAACCCTAGATTAGAACATAACCGTAGCTCCCTTGACCAAATATAGGGTCCATTTTTTTTCTCTTGGGACACTGCCCTGGACCTTGTGCAGGGGGGCTACTGCCCCCCTAAAACCCCTCAATAGGTGGGGCTGGGCCACCCCTATGATCCCCCTATTGGGCTCGACATAAAATATAGGGGAGGTTGTCGCCCCCCGTGTGACCCCCCTGCTTTAGCCGACACAAAATATAGGGGAGGTTGTAGGCCCCCCTGTGACCTGTTGCAAAATAATATAACACATTCCCAACATTTTCCCACTTGTTGTTTTCTTTTCCACATAAGGGGTCACAGGAGAGATTAGTCATTGGTTGAGCCCTGCGACGCCCATTGTTCTCTACGCCAAGAAAACTTCTCAATGCTCACAAACTGTCTTAATGCATCTGCAACATTCTTCAAAGTGTCCACCTTTACCAGCAACACCTTTTGTTTCTCAATCATATCCCTAAAAAGTAATACTGAACATTAATGTCATTTATCTATGAATAATAAGTAGGGTTATTTTCCAATAAAATTTTGCTTTAGCTATCATAGTCTATCCTTATAGTTCTGAGTCCTAACCCCATACTTTAACACAATCTTTGCAACCAAACATCTTCCTTGCTTATATAAGTGGTTGCCATGTATTTTTCCTCTGTAGTTGAAAGTGACACTCAAAAATGTCTCTTGCTCATCCAACTAACTGCACCCCCAAATAGGTTAAACACATACCCACGTGTAGATCTTCACTGATCCATATCTCCAGCCCAGTCTGCATCAACAAAGCCATGGATTTCCAAAACTCTATCTAATCCTAGTCTTCCTTGGCAGCACAAACCATATTCACTAGTGCCATGCAAATACCTGAAAACTCGCTTCACCATTGTCCAATGCTCCTTCCCTGGTTTTGACATAAACCTTCTCAATACTCCCACTACATGTGCAATGTCTGGTCTAGTAAATACCATTGCATACATCAGGCTATTGACAACACTTGCGTATGGAACATGGGACATGTACTCTTCCTCTTCTTGTGTCTTGGGACACTGTTCAACAAATAAATTTACACCTACAGGAATAGAAACCTTCACCGGTTTATTATCATGCATATTAAACCTCTGCAATATTGTCTTGACATACTTACTTTGGTTTAACCAAAGATTCCTCTTTGCCTACTCTCGTTTAATTTCCATGCCCAAAATATAGTTTTAAGCACCAAGATCCTTCATGTTGAATTTGGAGGACAATTGGCTCTTCAAATCCTAGATAATTTCTTTGTCATTTCCAATCAACAACATATCATCCACATATAATTCTAGATAAATAAGAACAATCACTAGTTAATTTAAAATATGCACAATGATTCGCTTTGCTTCTTGTGAACCCAAGTCTCCATATATATGTATCAAATTTCTGATACCACATCTTAGTGGCTATTTTAACCCATACAAAGACTTTTCTAACCTGCATACTAGTTCTTTCTTTCCCTTCAGTGCAAAGCCTTCAGATTTCTTCATGTTGATATCTTCTTCCAGATCCTCGTGAAGAAATGAAGTCTTCACATCCATCTATTCTACCTCAAAATCAAAAGCAATAGAAAAAGATAAAAGTAATCTAATAGAAGCTACCTTGGAAACAAGAGAAAAATATCACCAAAATCAATTTCCAAAACCTGGGAATAACCTTTTTCTACCAGAAGAGCTTTGTATTTCTCCACTTTTCCTTTAGCATTCATATTCATCTTAAAAACCCACTGGCTTCCAAGCCTCATTTTTGTCCAAAGATGCCATTTCATCAACCATGGCCTCTTTCCAGAGTTTTCCATCCTCTGAATCTACAACCTCCTTAAAAGTTCTGGAATCATCATCAGTAATAGATAAAGAAAAAATTGAATAGAAAGTAGATGAACTATACCTTTTTGGTTGCCTTCTTTCTTGAATTGATCTTCTCATAGCTGGAGTTTGTGGCTCTTCATCTTCTAATTCCTGTTTTGTTGTAGAGTCTAATTCTTCCTCCTTTAGATCAAACTCTATCTTCTTAGATTCCTTTTGTACTAATTCATGTTTAATAACATATTTCATCTCTCTAAACACCGCATCTCAGATGTACACAACCTTCTTTGTTTCTCTATTCCAAATCTTATAACCTTTTAAAACAGCCTTATACCTAATAAAGATTCACCTTTCAGATTTACTATCCAACTTGGTTCTTTTCTCCTTTGGAACATGCACATATGCATCACATCCAAACACTCTCCAATCCATACCTCATGTGGAGTATTATCCTCCAATGTTGATGAAGGTGATCTATTAACCAGGTAACATGTCGTGTCCACTACCTCTGCCCAAAATTCCTATCCTAAACCAACATCACTGAGCATGCTTCTTGCTTTTTCCTTCAACGTCCTGTTCATTCTTTGTGCGACTCCATTTTGATGAGGTGTGTATGGAGTATTCTTCTGTCGTGCTATACAACACTTCTTTAAGAACTCTTAAAATTCCTTCTTTCATAACTCTCCACCATCATCTTCCCTCAACACCTTTATCTTCTTCTTTGTATGGTTTTCCACCAGAGCCTTAAATTATTTAAAACCGTAAAAAAATTTAGATTTCTTCCTGAGGAAATATATCCATATATTCCTTGAGAAGTCACCTATAAATGATACATAGTACACAGACTTACCTAGTGATGGAACCGACATAGGTCAAAACACATAACTTTGCACAATTTCTAATATCCCTTTCGTTGTTTTAGCCCCAAAGGGGAAACTCACCTGATTTTGCTTCCCATATACACAATGTTCACAGAAATTGAAATCCAAAGAGAAAATAGGCACGCCTTCTACCATACCATTACCATGAAGTATTTAAAATCTCTTCTCCCCAATATGTCCAAGTCTTTGATGCCATAGCATGGTATTTTATCTAGAGACCACTAGATTTTCTGCTCCACTTTTAGGAACCAGAGAACTGTTGCACTCATCGATAACAATACTACCCAAAATATTATACAGAGTTCCAATCCAAAATCCCTGCATCAATATCACTGATCCCTATACCATCTTGTAGATATCTTTCTCAAACATTGTACTTACACCTGCATCATCCATCTTGTTTAAATAAATTAGATTTATGGCTAATGCAGGAATATGTAGAACACTTGGAAGTGTTCTAATCCTTCCCCCTTGCAACTTCAACTTGACTTTTCCACATCTGAGGCTTCTATTCTTCCTATCATCCCCTAAGAAGACATCACCACCATCATATTTCTCATACTCGCAGAAACTCTCCCTATGGTGAGTTAAGTGAAAGGATGCACCTGAGTCAATCGACCATGCTTCATGATCTACATGTGTACTTAAATAAGAAGCAAAGTACACATGCCCACCTTCATTTGAGGTGCTTTTCACCTCTTCAGAAGGATCATCATCAAATCCCTTTCCTTTATCAAGAGATTTAGATTTACAGTCCTTTTTGAAGTGCCCTTCCTTTTCACATTTCCAGCACACCTTTACAGGTTTTCCTAGAGATTTAGATCTCCCTCTTGATTTATATCTCCCATTCAAGGAAGTATTTTTGTTTCTGTTCTAGGAGCGTCCTCGTACAAACAAGACATCTCCATTATGGCCCTCCATATTTTTTTGTCTCATCTCCTCCGACAAAAAGGATGAGACTATTTCATCAAACTTCAAGGTAGTTGTATTGCTACCTATTGCAACAACTAGACTATCCCACGCATCGGGTAGAGAACACAAAATATTGATGCACTTATCTTGATCTCAAATTTTAATATCAACATATAAAAACTAGCTTACCACAATATTAAAGGTGTTTAGCTACTCTATCACCGAGTCTCCATCCTTCATCCTCAGGTTATACATCTTTTTTCATAGGAACAATTTTTTCACTAGAGACTTATATTGGTATAAAGTCCCTAACTTGTCCCACAAAGCCTTCATTGTAGCTTACACTGATACATTCAACAATAATGAATCTGAGATACACAACCATATTGTGCTCTTTTCTTTCTGATCCAACTTTTCCATGTCTTCATCTCACATTATTTTTGGTTTATTACCTATATCTACCATGATCCACTTATCTTTATCCACCAACATATCATCCATCTTGAGTTTCCACAACTTAAAAATTTGACCATTAAATTTCTCGATCTCTATCTTTCAACTGCTTGCCATCTTCTTTCACCACAAGAATCAATCTCGTAGATCTCCCATTGAATAGGGAATACCACAAGCCTGAGCAAAACCCCTTTGTAGAACGGTGTCCCCTTGAAGCCGAAACAACTTTGATACCAAATGTAGGTTTAACCCTATACATAAATTCCCTATAGAAAAATTCTTAAAACAGAAAATAAACAATGATGAGAATATAAAACAAATACACAAAGATTTTCCCTCTATCCAAAAATCGGGACTTCCAGATTAAATTTTCATTATTTTCCTTTCAATGTTACAATACATATATATATATGCATGTCAAATAATTCGTAAACCCCAATCCATTAACCCTGGATTAGAACATAATCGTAGTTCCCTTGATTAGATCTACAAAATACCTTGGGTAGAAAATCATCATGCCCAAAACCCCGTGTAAGGGGGCTACCGCCCCCCTAAACCCCCCCGATAGGAGGGGCTGCGCCACCCTTGTGATCCCCCTTCTACACCTGATGCAATAAACATAGGAGGCTATTGCCCCCCCTATGAACTCCCTGTGCGTGTGACTAGTCATGGAAAGAATATAACACACACCCAACATTCTCCCACTCGTTGTTTTATTTTCCACAAAGGGGGTCATAGGAGATCTTAGTCATTAGTCTAGCCCTGCAATGCTCATTGTTTCTCTACACCAAGAAAAATTCTCAGTGTTCATAGAATTTGCCAATGCATTTACAACATTCTTCAAAGTGTCCACCTTTACCAACATCTAATTTTTGTTCTCAACCATATCCCTCACAAAGTGATATTAAACATTAATGTGCTTTGTATTTGAATGATAAGCAAGGTTCTTTGCCAATAAAATTACACTTTGGCTGTCGGAGTCTATCCTTATAGCTCATTGTACTAACCCCATACTTGAACACAATCTTTGCAACCAAAATGCTTCCTTGCTTGCATGAATGGTTGCCATGTATCTGCCTCTACAGTTGAAAGTGCCACTATATTCTGTCTCTTTCTCATCTAATTGGCTGCACCTCCAAATAGGTTAAACACAAACCCACTTGTAGATCTTCTCTGATCTATATCTCTAGCCCAGTTTGCATCAACAAAGCCACGGATGTCCAAAACTCTATCCAATCCTGGTCTTACTTGGTAGCACAGACCATAATCAACAGTGCCAAGAAAATACTTGAAAACCCGCCTCACTGTTGTTCAATGCTCCTTCCTTGGTTTTGACATAAACCTTCTCAATACTCCCACTACATGTACAATGTTTGGTCTAATAAAGACCATTGCATACATGGTGCTACCAAATGCACCTACTTATGGAACACGGGACATGTCGTCTTCCTCTTCTTCTGTCTCAGGACACTATTCAATATATAACTTTACACCTACAAGAATAAGAACCTTCATCAAGTTACTATCCTGCATATTAAACCTCTATAGTATTGTCTTGACATATTTCCTCTGGTTTAACCAAAGCTTCCTCTTTGTTAAATCTGATTTAATTTCCATGCCCAAAATGTAGTTTGTAGCACCAATATCCTTCATGTCGAATTTGGATGACAATTGGGTCTTCAAATACTAGATAATTTCTTTGTCATTTCCAATCAGCAACATATCATCAACATACATGACTAGATAAATAACATGGTCACCAATTAATTTAAAATACACATAATGATCCGCTTTGCTTCTGGTGAAGCCAAGTCCCTGTATATATGTATGAAATTTCTGATACCACATCCTTGGTGACTATTATAACCCATACAAAGACTTTTAACCTACAGACCAGTTCTTTCTTTCCCTTCACCGCAAAGCCTTTAGGTTGGTTCATGTAGATCTCTTCTTCTAGATCCTGTGAAGAAATGATGTCTTCACATCCATCTATTCTACCTCAAAATCGAAAGAAAACACAACAGATAAAAGTAATCTAATAGAATCTACCTTGGTAACAAGAGAAAAAATATCACCAAAATCAATTCTCGACACCCGAGAATAACCTTTTGCTACCAATCAAGATTTGTATTTCTCCACCTTGCCTTCTACATTCATGCTCTTGTTAAAAACCCATTTTCTTCCAATGGCTTTCCTTTCATCCGACAACTCCACCATATCCCTAGCCAGATTTTTGTCCAAAGATGCCATTTCATCAACAATGGCCTCTTTCAAGGGTTTTCCATCCTCTAAATGTATTGCCTACCTGACAGTTTTGGGATCATCATCAGTAATATATAAAGCAAAATTTGAACAAAAATAACATGGACTATACCTTTCTGGTTGCCTTATTTCTCAAACTTATCTTCTCAAAGCTGGAGTTTGTGGCTCTTCATCTTCTAATTCATGTTCTACTATAGAGTCGGATTCTTCCTCCTTTAACTCAAAATCTATCTTCTCAGGTTCCTTTGGTAGGACTTCATGTTTAATAACATCTTTCACCTCTCTAAACACCAGATCTTGGTTATACACAACCTTCCTTTTTTATGGGTTCCAAAGTTTATAACCTTTTAAACCATCCTTATACTCGATAAAGATGGACCTTTCGGATTTACTATCCAACTTAGTTCTTTTCTCCTTTGGAACATGTACATATGCATCATAGAAAAACACCCTCAGATGTGAAAGAGAAGGTTTCTTACCAGTCCATACCTCGTGTGGAGTCTAATCCTCCAATGATGATGAAGGTGATTTATTAACCAGGTAATTTGCGGTCTCCACCGCTTCTGCCCATAATTCTTGTTCTAACCCAACACCATTGAGCATGCTTCTTACATTTTCCAACAACATCCCGTTAATTATTTCTGCAACTCCATTTTTCTGAGGTGTATATGGAGTAGTCTTATGTCGTGGTATATACCACACTTCTTACACAAATCTTCAAATTCCTTCTTGTATAACTCCCCACCATTATCTATTCTCAACGACTTTATCTTCTTCTCTGTCTAGTTTTCCACCATAGCCTTAAATTCTTTAAACACGTCAATGACTTTAGATTTCTTCCTGAGGAAATATATCCATGTATTCATCTGTAAATGATACTTAGTACACATAATTTCTCTGTCATGGAACTGACACAAGTCCAAACACATCACCTTGCACAAGCTCTAATATCCCTTTTGCCCTCTTAGCAGCAGAGGGGAAACTCACTTGATTTTGATTCCCATATAAATATTTTTCACAAAAATTGAAATCCAGAGAGAACGTATACATGCCTTCTACCATACCATTACCATGAAGTATTTGAATGCCCTTCTCTCCAATATGTCCAAGCCTTTGATTTGATAGTATGGTATTTTCTCCATATACCATTAGATTTTATGCTCCACTTTCAGGAACCACAAAACTATTGCACCCATCAATAATAGTACTACCCAAAAGCTTGTACAAATTTCCAATTTGAACTCCCGACATCAATAATAGTGCTCCCTGAACCATATTGTAGGTATATTTCTCGAACACTCTTTTTACTCTTGCATCATCCATCTTGCTTATAGAAATCAGATTTTTAGCCAATGCAGGAATATATAGAACACCCATAAGTGCTCTAATCCTTCCACCTTGTAACTTCAATTTGAATTTTATGCTTTTTATGATTCTAGCCTTCCTCTCATCCCCTAAGAAGACATCACCACCATCATATTTCTCATACTCGCAGAACCACTCCCGAAGTGAAAGGATACACCTGAGTCAGTCAACCATACCTCATGATATTCATGTGTACTTGAGGAAGAAGCCAAGTAAACATCCCCACCTTAATATGAGGTGGTTTTCACCTCTATAGAAGGAGCATAATCAAATCCCTTTCCTTTCCCAAGAAATTTAGATCTACAATCCTTTTTGAATTTCCCTTCCTTTGCGCATTTCCATCACACCTTTATAGGTTTTCTTGGAGATTTAGATCTCCCTCTAGATTTAGATATCCCACTCGAGGACTTATTTTTGTTTCTGTTCTAGGACCTTCTTTGTACATACAATGCATCTCCATTATGGACCTCCATATTTTTCCATCTCATCTTCTCCCATAGCAAGGATGAGACTATTTCATCAAACTTCAAGGTAGTTTTATTTCTACTTCTTGCAACAACCATACTATCCCATGAATATGGTAGAGAACACAAAAACTGATGCACTTATCTTCATTTGAAGTTTTAATATCAACAGATAACAAATGACTTACCATAGTATTACAAGAATTCAAATTTTGTGTCATCGAGTCTCCATCTTCATCCTTAGGTTATACAATTTTTTCCATAGGAACAGTTTATGCAGTAGAGACTTATATTGGTACAAAGTCCCTAAATTGTCCCACAAATCCTTCGTCATAACTTCCCCTGATATATTCAAAAATACTAAATCTAAGATACACAACCATATTGTGCTCTTTTCTTTCCGATCCAACTTTTCCTAGTCTTCATCTGACATTGTCGTTGGTTTAGTACTTGGATCTACCACAATCCATTGATCTTTATCCACCAGTAGATCCTCCATCTTGATTTTCCACAACTCAAGAATCTAACCATTAAATTTCTCGATCTCTATCTTTACATTGCTCGTCATCTTCTTTCACTGGAAGAATCGATATTGTAGATCTCCCACTGAACAAGGTCTACCACAGGCTCGAGAATAATCCCTCAGTAGTAAAGGCATCCCCTTGAAGTCGAAACAACTCTGATATTGAATGTAGGTTTTAACCCTATATAGAAATTACCTGCAAACGAATTCTAAAAACAAAAAATAAACAATGACGAGAATATAAAACAAATACACCAAGATCCTAAAATTGAGACTTCCAGATTGATTTTTCATTATTTTCCTTTCATTATTAAAATAGATATATATACATGTCGAAGCATTCATAA
This sequence comes from Pinus taeda, assembly GCA_000404065.3. Lineage (NCBI taxonomy): Eukaryota > Viridiplantae > Streptophyta > Pinopsida > Pinales > Pinaceae > Pinus > Pinus taeda. The sequence goes on along the minus strand of APFE030676064.1, from coordinate 47,139 downwards.
ACACCAATCCATTAACCCTCGATTAGAAAATAACCATAGTTCCCTTGAAAAAATCTACAAAATACCATGAGCAGAAAACAATCACACCTAAAACCATGTGCAAAACTCATGCACAAAACCATAGGTAGGTCTTCCCACCTAATATAGGGTCCAAAACATATTTCCCAGGGCACTGCCCTAGCTCCCTTGTAGGGGGCTACCACCCTCCTGAAACCCCTCGATAAGGGGGGCTACGCTCGACACAACGAATAGGTGAAACTTTTGCCCCCCTGTGACCCCCCTGCCCCCGCATGCGACTAGTCATGGAAAGAATATAACACACACCCAACATGTCACATTCCATCTTTTAATTATGCAAAACATGTATCGGTGTATGTGCATTACCAATTCCCACTATGGGACTGAATCTTTCAACCTTCTTGTTATATTATAACTACACACCATTACACCAAGATTTAATAGGTTTTACATTTGGCATACAAATTTAATTACAAGGAATACATTCTACAACTCACAAACAAATTTTGTTTAATTGGACCCTCCTTATCCACATGGATTGTTTTTATTTTAATCCATGCAAGTCCTTTCTCACCTAGATTCATGGGACTACACTTGGTAACATGTGGAATTTCAATTGATGACTATGGTTAATATTCTCGATCCAATGGTCATGAATGTTAGGGTTTAGGTTTTGGCCTTATCGACCTCCTCTTTGTCAGTTCATTTGTTTATTCTGTCTTGGTTTTTGGATAGAGCTCTACTTTTCTTTGCAACATGGTTCTTTCAACTTACCATACTCTGCGAGGTTAGAAATAATGGTGATTCCCAATCTCCTCCATGCTTAAACTCTTCACCTTCGGTAGAGTGTACATTTCAAATTTCATATGTATTTGGGTAATTTGTAGAATACAAAGTCATGTTTAGGATTTTTCCATTTTTTTTTCACTCAAATGTATTATTAAATTAACCCCTTATTTGTTATTTTTTGTGTTTGTAGGATTGATAGGGAGGTTTCTAAGACTATGCTCAGTCTCTATTGTTGGAAAAAGTAATCCTCCACTAAGTTTGGTTTCCTAATTCTTACTTAAATTTGATATAGATGTTCCTTCTCTTCATTTCTATTTTTCTCCAGGAAATCTCTTGTCTTTATCTGTATTTCTCTATATACAAAATTCTATTAATAGTTAAACAACAAGGGTTTTAAAACAAATCTTTATTTTATTTTATATGTAGGTTCATTGTGGAGCTATAATATGACTTCTAACCTTCTCTTGGTGGAAATTTTCTCTCAGCAGAGGATCAAACTTTGATAGAGGTTCACTCTTGTCAATAAATTTACGCTTTCTTCCTTCTAAAAGGATTAATAAGACATTTCTCATAGTCTTTGTTTACTCCTAGTTGGTTTACAGGTTAGGGTTTGAATATTAGAACCCTAGACAAAAATGTTATAGTTTGGTTTTTCCTTGATTAAATCACAGGGTTAATTATTTTTTCATGGCCATTTATGTTCAGGCCATGTTGTGGAAATTTTTTCTTATACATAGCTTATTTATTATTCAGGGTTACAACCCTACATGAATACGTTAGCTTTACGCACCCCTTTATATTAAACTTACGTTATCTGGTTATTTCTTGGTCTTTTATTTTTTGAGGTTGGGGCTTCATAACCAAAACCCTATCATACCATGGCTTATTTAGCCACTAGTAAACCTTGGCATAAATATTTTATTATTATTATTGTGACTATAATTTTTGTGTTATGGCTATTTTCCTTATATATAAATCTTATCCATTCTTAGGGTTTTAATCTCTAACCCAAACTTATTAATTTGGAATTTTATTTGAAACAATTTTAATAAAGTTTGTATTATCTTGCAGGGAAACAACACAGGTACTCAGACATAAGTTCTTCCTCAGGTAAATTGGTTACTCAGTAATTTCTTTTTTCTTTGGTTAATATTGTTTGCTTTTTACCAATCCCCACATATATTTTTCTTTTTTTAATATTCACAAGTATAGTCAGAGTAGCGTATTTTGAAAGTTTTTCCTTTATAAATGTTGCAAAACCTTTGTAGTACTTAATGAGTTTTCAAATCCTTATCTTGAGGTAGGATGTTCCTGGACTCTTGGTCACTTCTATGGAAGTTTTTCTCTTTCAACAAAGACACAAAACCAAGGTTTATTTTTATTTTAATTACCATAGTTCTAGTTTTAGTATAGTTATCAAGGATGTTATGCAGAAAATTACATTGAGAGGGAATTTATGGTTTAAAGGAAATTACGTCTTATTTGTAACTATTAAAATGACCACGACCTAAATGTTGGCATTATGGCATAGGTTTGATGCTATGGCTCTGGTGTTGTCCTTGATGGCAACTCACCTTGGTGACAGATCTCAGTTCAGGCACTCAGAAAGAAGAAAAAGACATATACGCAGGTTCATCTAGACGAAGACGCGTATACACATGGGTTATACATTTCAAAAGAACGTATATGTTTGGGAACTTACTCTTGGTCCATGGTAGTTAGTCCTTGGGATTTGAACCTATGGTTTTGGACCATGGCGTCTCGTGAGATGTGTTGATCCCTAGTTTTGGGTTCATGATATTGAAATGTTATGGTTTTGGACCATGGTATTGTGGAAGGCCTAAGACTATAAAAGAGGAAGGAGATCTTGTGGCAAATGATTATCTGAATTATTATTGAATATCTGAAAAGTGGTAGATCTGGAATACTGGTAATTGGGTTATGGTGCAGATCTGGATCTGAATAAAGGAGGAACCTTAAGCGCAAAGAAGAAGGATAAGTTCTATTAATGGGTCATAATCTTTAAGCTTGAATAATAGTATCTTTGTATGATTTTGGCCTGTTATATGTGGCGCTTGCTTGATCTATAACACTGATAATCTGGGTTAATTAGTGTTTTTGAATATCTGAACGAGCGAATTATCCTTTATAGATCTGTACATAGGTTCAGTGAAGCTAAGGCGCGTATACACACTGGTTCAGTGAATGAAAATAGCGTATACGCAGGTTGTTGTTAACACAGAAGCGTATGCATGCATGTTGCAGGTTATTGAAATAGCGTATACACTTTAAGTTGTGATCTAGCTGCTTCTATTTATTGCTGCTGTGTTCTGGGTTCAGGTTTTGCTGTGTGGTTTCTGGTACTGTGTTTTGGGTATATTTTTCAGAGAAGTATCTACTTGATTCAGATCTAATTGGCAGAAAGGAGATTGGTTGATGAAGAAATTCTTGATGTTTGATTGATGTTCATGGATCCAGTCTGAAAATTTATGAAACGTGGTCCCTGGAAGAAAGAGAAGGTTGTAGCCTTCTGTAGGCCAACACCTACGT
>APFE030676064.1:22852-38189 GCA_000404065.3 Pinus taeda | reverse complement strand
ATCCCTAGTTTTGGGTTCATGGTATTGAAATGTTATGGTTTTGGACCGTGGTATTGTGGAAGGCCTAAGACTATAAAAGAGGAAGGAGATCTTGTGGCAAATGATTATCTGAATTATTATTGAATATTTGAAAAGTGGTATATCTGGAATACTGGTAATTGGGTTATGGTGCAGATCTGGATCTGAATAAAGGAGGAACCTTAAGCGTAAAGAAGAAGGATAAGTTCTATTGATGGGCCATAATCTTTAAGCTTGAATAATATTATCTTTGTATGATTTTGGCCTATTATATGTGGCGCTTGCTTGATCTATAACACTAATAATCTGGGTTAATTAGTGTTTTTGAATATCTGAAAGAGCAAATTATCCTTTATAGATCTGTACGCAGGTTCAGTGAAGCTAAGGCGCGTATACACGCTGGTTCAGTGAATGAAAACATCGTATACGCAGGTTGTTGCTAACACAAAAGCGTATGCACGCATGTTTCAGATTATTGAAATAGCGTATATACTTTAAGTTGTGATCTAGCTGCTTTTGTTTATTGCTACTGTGTTCTGGGTTCAGTTTTTGCTATGTGGTTTCTGGTACTGTGTTTTGGGTACAGTTGTCAGAGAAGTATCTACTTGATTCAGATCTAATTGGTGGAAAGGAGATTGGTTGATGAAGAAATTCTTGATGTTTGATTGATGTTCATGGATCTAGTCTGAAAATTTATGAAACGTGGTCCCTGGAAGAAAGAGAAGGTTGTAGCCTTCTGTAGGCTAGCACCTACGTACTAGTATCTTGGCTAGTGCAAGAGCTAAAGGGGGTTGTAGCTCCCTTCCAGGAGAAGCTGGAGAACGAGAGAGGGTTGTAGCTCTCTGCAGGTTGTAGCCTGCGTACTGGTAAAGGACTGCACCAGTACATTGTAAAAGAAGTTTCTAATTTAAAAGAAGATAGAGACGAATCACAGCAGGTGGTTTTCACGCTCATTGGGTTTCCACCTTATATCTTGTGTTCTTGTGTGTGATTGTCTTTCTTCTCTGTTTTACTGTCTCTGGCTACTGGTTATTTGATTCTACAACACAGATTAACAATCATCATCAGAAAGATAAAGTAAATTAAAAGGTTGCTTTGTATACGCGGGTTTCCTTCTGCATAGTTGCGTATACATGCGGGTTTAACTAACTGAAGTAGCGTATATCATTTGTTTTGAAAAGGAATATTTGACTTAATAATATTGATTCACCCCCCCCTCTCAGTATTGTTTCCAACACTAAATCCTTTGGTCAAAGGGTAATATTATTGTCACTTGGGTCTTTTAAACATTTTTGGATACCAAATATATATTCTTTTGTAAGAGCATATTGAATGTTTAACCTTTTTTTTATTATTTAAAATGATTGCTACATAAACCATTTTTTTTTTATCTTCTATTCTCAGAAATTTATGTATATGCTCGTATTTATCTCTCAATACTTGTATTCTTAATGAAATTCTAGATTAATATTTATAGATTAACTATACCCATTGTTGGGTTTCTTTATCCTGTATTTCAAATAATAGAGGTTAACTACCATTGTTTTTTTTTTCATTTACATTATTGACTTAGTCATACTGGATAATTCCTATAGAGAATTATGTTATTCTCTCAGGATTTGTTTAGATACAATTATTTTCCATATCATTTATAGTTAAAATTTACTTAGCCTAGAGCTATAGCCCAACCTTTTCTCTTTTCTAATATATCAATTCAATTTGACCTTATCATTCAGTTCCATTAGTTTTATGCTTATAATTCCCTCCTTGACTAAATTTTCATAGAAGAGTTGGACACTTTCCATGTACTCCATGTAACTGTTTTCTTATTTTTACTAAATTATGTCACTCTTTTCTCTAGCACACCTAAAACAATTCTAGTCCTTAAATTTAATTATTTTCTTTGCAATGAAAAGTAATTATTTCTCACAGAGACTCTAGAAGTCATTACAAAACAAGTGAATATATGTTCTTACTCAAATACTTGCATCATAATGTTTTCTACCATGTACGCACAAAACACTTTTACCATTTCAAATATTGGAAGAATCTAAATTATATCTTTCTTTTTTACTTGTATTCCTATTTAGAAAATGTACAAACTACAATAACAATACTAATTTTCAAATTATTAACAATAAATCATCAATTAAGTCTTAAAATCTGAACATCAACACACTTGACATATATAATATTCACAAATTAAAAAAAATAAAAAATCCCAAGGGATATCACATGAATTTAGTGTTGAAGCCTTCAATTTGAGCTATAAGGCCAAAAGTTATTGCTTAGAAAGTTTGATTAATCTATGCACAAAAAGCACAAAGGAAGGGGAAGTATTGAGGGACTGCTAGCTCAAATAAGGACACCCTTTGTGCTATTTAGTCCTAGTGTGGCAACAATTTGAAAGATAATAGGCCCTAGCTCTATTGAAAATGCAACAAGAAAATCCTAATTTGATTTTGTCCTTGAATTAAATTAGGAATTAAATTGTAGTTCAACATCTCATGACAACTTGTAATATTAAAATAAGTTAATTTGAATTAGTTGGCTCAATTAATTCGAGTTGAGGGTCTAAATTAAGTCATGTAGACAGTCTTCTACTTTATATGAGTCTTGGTTGAGTTTATTTTGACTTGTAATGATTTAATTCAGTCTAACTGAGTTAAAGTTAGTTAAACTAGTTACAACTGAAGGGGGAATTAGTGGGAGATCCAATTGGGGTGTAACTTGCAGTAGTATGGTGTAACCTGCAGTGATCGACTAGTAAACTGAAGATTCACTCATAACTAACTCATGCCTGTCAGCTTAGAGAAATACCCAGTTGAGATTGGAGTTCAAGGATAGTGTACTATTTGTTGTATAATCATCTGAATTGTACAGGTGGTGCATGAAATCGGAGGAAGGCCTATGAGGATTACGCAATTCATATTTATGGAATTTCCCAATTAAATATGGTCTAATTCCCAAGGAAACTACACAAGGAAATAGGAGCTTGGTAGACAGCAAAATTGGCTAAGTGTTGGCTTGAGCTTGTCTAGGAAGAAATGCGATAGATTGAGATAGTGCAGAGGTTGCTTGGGCTTGAGAAAAGCATTACAATCTTCTCATATTTTCTGATTAATGTAATATATAGATAGCAGGGGTTTTTAGCTATGGATTTCCCCATAAAATTATTGTGTTATGTGTGATTGCATTCTTTCTCTTGTAAGTTTCATGATTTCATCGATCGTTTATTGTTCCTATTGATGAGTAGGGTAGATTTAAATCCAATTTTTAGCATATCACAATCTACAGGTTGAATCTATAAGGAATTTCTACATGGTATTAGAGATGAAATCAATGTAGAAGAGGAGAATAAGAGTTTGTCTTTTGTAGGAGAAATTGAATTTGACATATCATACCTCAGAGCCAACAGGATGTTTTTCTATGGATTGAGAATCAAATATGCCCTTGAGGGTAGTTCGAACTACATTGCTTCGAAGGACAAGATGTAGGTAGTGTTGGAAGATAATGGGCTTAAGGAATTCATAGATAAAGATATTCCTAAGCCAACTAATGCTCATGATCTGGTAGAGTGTGTTATCACTCATTTTCCCAGAAGTTGTAAGAAGGGGAAAGGGGGCCGAGGTAATCACAAACCAATCTTTGAGATACAGAATCTAGCCAATCTATATCTAGAGAGGGCTCTCTCTTTAAGTTTTAGCGTTGTTTTGAAAGGTATTATACTAGTTATGAAGTTTAGGAGTTTTGTTTGAGTTTGGGTGGTGAGGTTCAATAGCAGAGGGGTAGGACTGACTAGTTTAGGCCATTGGGCTAATGGAGTCAAAGAAGATGGCTTAACTGGATTAAATTTCTTAACAAAGGATGGTTTTACAGAGCAATATGGTCAAATAGGGAACAAATAAAGGCTTAGAATAAATGGAATGGTTTCAAAATGGGTGAAGGGTTATCAAGAATCCTTCAACCTATTCGAAAAGGGAACTTGAATGATTATTAATAAAGAGATGCGAAGTATTCTTTAATAAATAATCAAAGTGAACGAACAAGAAAACATGAGCAATTTAGATATCACTGTTTATTCTAATTCAGAAGAAAACATAGATAACAATAACGATTAAAAACAGAGTGCAGTCAAGCTTATTTTGAATTACTCTTTTTCATTTATCATTCAGATATGAAACATATATTATATAAGAAACAAGGAAAACTTTAAAACACAAGGTATAGAGGACTTATTGATCTGGAGTTTGATTCAAGAAATCTGTGGAAAGTCCTTTGCCTCAATTCTTTATCCAGCAAGCCATACGAAAGTTTGGTCCAATCAGCACTTTATTCCAAAATAACCAATATTACAGCAATGTATATGAATCCACCCAAAATGCTTCAAATGAAGAAGTATTTATACTAATTGTAAACTAAAATATCTTGAAAAAATATCAAGATTAGTTTCACAAATATCTCCAACTGTTTACATTAATAGAACTTAAATAAAGGACATTCAAAACTAATGAATCTATTTGGCACTATTTCTATAGATTTATGGTGACAAACAAGAGAAAGTCAAATTTGATAGGAACTATTAGTTGATGATGAGGCATCCCAATCACTAACTGCATCCTTCCTTTGTGCATTTTGCCCCAAAAATTCTACAAAATTAGGGTCCAATGATACGGTTCTATATCTCAATCTGTAATAGATATCCAAAAAGTGAAAGATTTTTTTGTATGTAAGAAATTTGTTGAAATAAATCTCTCTCATTTTCCAAAAATTCATCTCTAGTTGTTCACAATATTCTCTGCAAAAAGATGTCAAAAACAGGATTTTGCACAAACTGAAAAATAGGCTGTGAAGACATGCACTTATCTCCCTCTTGGTAATACCTGTGTACAAAGTGAGATAAGTTTTTGTAGCTTGGCCTGTTAAGAACAAAAACCTCTTCCAGTTTCTCGAAATACTTCTTGGATTAGCCACAATAGTTTATGAAAAACTATGACTTAAATAAGAAATTTCTAAAGAATGTACCATTTTTGCTCTAATTTCATCTTTAAACCTTAAACTTCTTTTGACTATTTTTCACTTTTACTTTGGATAAACTTCATTGTAGCTGGTGAAAGTGTTTTAATCTTTGTTTAACCCTAAAAGTCTTCATGTTTACTTTTACTGTTTACTGTTTACTTTTTACTTTTACCACTCCGTTTTTCATCTGTCTTCTCTTTGTCATGAATCTGTATGTTTTTTTTGTAATTGTCTTCCCTGCTGTTTATCTTCATGCTAGTTGATTTACTTGACTTGGTCTTCAATCTGATACTCTTTAAGCATGATACACTTTTACTGTTCTTTACTGTGTCCTTTTACCTTCCATCTCTATTTGAATAGGCCTGATAACAATCTTGGAGTAAATAGGTCTTATGACTAGTATTAAGACTGTTTATCCAAGGATATGGTCTTCTGATCACCTATAAAACAAAAAAAATTGTTAAGAAAACATTGGCTTGCAGGAGAGGTCGAAAAGGTTTCCTTTGAGCTTGAAAGGTCTGTGGAGTGAGTCCAGAATGATTTTCGGGAGGTAAACCATGCTTGAATCGGTTAACAGAGGCTTCAGGTGGCACAGATGGGTTACATAAGTTTACATAGTAGAATGGGCGAAGGAAAAGAAAACCTGGGTTCTTGGGGTTTGAACTTTAAAGGGAAAACTTTCAAAATATGGCACGAACTGAACAATAGATGGTTTGTTCGTAGCAAGCAAGTGGTAAGTGGGACCTATCACACAGCTTTTGGGGCAGGGTGGTAATGGACCTCAGACCAGTGATTCCACTGGTTGCTTGACGTGTGGTGGTGGTACGGTTTAAAAACCACTTGGTGATCACGTGTTAATGCGCGGTCACCAAGGGTCGCACGATAGCAATAACAACCATCAGATGATGAGGGTGCGATTGGATGGTGGACGGGAGGAATGATGCGACGGAGTTTAACTGTGATGGGCCCAACACAATTAAACATTTAATTAATTTTATCGGGGTAATTGTGAATATACGGGGAGGTTATTAATTAACCGTAAGGGTTAATTAATCCCTTCTTATGTAGGGGGGGATTAGGTTGTTAACTAGTTACGGGTTAACTAGTTAATCCTAGTTCAAGCATACTTATGGTTATAATTAACCAATGGGGCGGGATATTAATATTTCGGGATTTTTTATATATATTTAATAATACGGGATAGGGTGAATCTTTTTGGGAGTTATATAATATAATTCAAAAATTAATATGAAACAATGTGATAAAAGCGCTAAGTAAAACATCAAGGTGTACATTTAACTTAGGCTTAAGTGGAAAAGGGATTTTATGTAATTTTGTGTATTTTTCCTAAATGAAATAGGATTTTACTTTAGGAAAAGGTTTGTGAAAATGAATAAATGGTGGTTTTAAGTACTTAGGCTTTTGAAATTATTGGGTCGAGGATCTAGTCCCTCCATAATTCAGAGAAATCCTCTGAGCCCCTCCAATTTAGCAAATACCTTAGTCCTAAGGGGAAATTAGTGAATAATTAGGGAAAATGAGAAGGGGAGTTAATCATTGTGACTTTGCTTTGCTTGTGATGTCTTGAATGTAGTACATGCCTTTGCCTTATGATGAAAAATGAAAGATTAACACATTTAGAGACATTATTCATCACACATGATTCTGCAACATCATCTACCTACCCTATCTACTTTTACCTAGCATTTTTTTCTTCTTTATTTGGGTGCTCTTAGACTGGAAAACCCTCTTCAACTTCCTTTTCTTTTACATAATGATTTCTATCTAAGTCTACACTTATTACATCCAAGGGCTCAGATTAAACTGTTGAGCTCCTTTTTATTTACTCTACCTATCTACTTATCTGCCAAGATTAAACAGTTTGGTAAGATTTTATTCTCTATCTCTAAAACATGAAATTCAAATATGAACTAGCCAACCTTAAGCTGTTTGACTATTCATCAATTGTGGCATAAGTTAACAAGCTACACACAATTGTTTATTGTACAAGAGTAAAAATTAGTGGCATTCAGGCTTGTACACTTTCCTTGGTTTTTGCTTTTGGTGGGGTTCATTTACTTTCACGTTTTTTACCATATTATTCTTTTTACCCTTTGATTTTTCTTTTAGGGTATACCCTCTTTACATTTTTTAAATTTTTTGATTTTTTGGCAATATGGAAAACCTTTACAACAAGGAAAGGTATGAACATATTACATAGCTCATCAAATCAATCATGAAATATGACACCTATTGGTATAGGAGCATAACAGAGTGGAGAAAGTGTGTTACTAAGGTGAGAAAGATTGTCCTAGAAGGAGTTCGAGATCATATTGTCTCAAATATCCATGGTATGGAAACCCCAATTGCAATGTGAAAGGCCTTGATATACTTGTTTCAAAATAGTAGTGACTACAGGAAGCTGACACTGAAGGAAAAACTCAAAAAGATCAAGATGGAGAAGGTTGACACACTACCAAATTACTTGACCAAGTTTACCTAATCTTGGGATGAGATTGGAAGTGTCGATCTTATATTTTCTATAGATAAGCTGGTGAGCCTAGCACTTCTAGGCCTTCCTAAGAGCTAGCACAACTACTAGAACTCAGTTAATGGGAGGGATAAGCTACTAGATTTGGAGCAATTGTGGTCTGCCTTGGTACAAGAAGAGATTCTGTGGAACACCAGAGATGGATCCTCATCCAAGCTTGATGATGAGGAGAACTGTGCCTTAGCTAGGAAGGAAAAGAAAGGGAAGGGGAAGTCATCCCATTCCAAATTAGATTCTAATTAGTGCGGAAAGAAGAAGGACATGTTGAATATTAAATGTTTTCACTGTCATGAGCTGGGACACTATGCCACAAGGTGTCTGCACAAAAAGGCCGATAAGAAGCCCTCAGGAGGAGTGGAAGGTGAAGCTCTTGATTCATAATTCAAACTAGATTCCACCCCTATCGCTTGCATGGTGACATCGATGATTGGTAGTGTGTGGTACCTGGATAATGGAGCCTCATTCCATATGACCAACAACGAAGATTTTTTCAGTGACTTGGAGGAGAATAACCTCCATATGCACATCGATATGGGATATGATAGGAGGTATAATGTGATTGACATCGGTACTGTTAACTTTTAGAGGGAGTCTAGTGATCCTCTCACATTAAAAGATGTCATGTATGTTCCAGGTTTAAAGAAGAATTGGGTTTCATTTTCCATGTTGGAGGACCATGGCTATGATGTGATATTTAGCAAGGGAAAGGATTTCCTTCATCACATAGAATCATGACAGGTGAAGCAGATCAAGGTTCAGGTGAAGAACCTCTACAAATTAGATGTACAAGACTTCACTACTTTGAGAAAAAAAGTAGAGAAGTTGCAGAGCAGAGACATCAATGAGTTGTGGCATAGAAGATTGGGTCACTTGCACCACAAAGCTTTGAAGATCATGCAAAAAATTTCTACATGAATTCCCAAGGGTACACTAGAGCAGAGAGATAGTTGTAAAGGGTGTACGTTGGGAAGTGCACCAAAGCATCCTTTCATGATAAATACAGTTGAGCACAAGTAATCCTTGACAGAGTTCACTCAGGTGTGTGTGGACTGTTCTTGACAACATCCATGGCCAAGCACATGTATTATGTAATATTTTTTTATTATTTTTCTCACAAGTTTTAGATTTTATTCATGCAGAAGAGAGATCAAATATTCACAAAATTTTGTGAATTGAAAGCACTTTCCAAAAGATGCTAGAAAGAAAGTTAAAGTTATCAGAAGCAATATCAATGGAGAATATGTTTTGAATGAATTCAAGAACTTCTATGCATCAGAGGGCATTCAACGAGAGTTAATAACACTTCATAACCCACAGTAGAATAGGGTGGATGAAAGGAAGAACAAAAGTATTGTGGGAGATGTTACATGATCAGGGCCCACTATTGCACTTGTGGGATGAAGTGCACAACACAATTGTTTATTTGAAAACATAATCCCTCATCGAATTCTCAGGATGAGTACACTATAAGAAGATTTTCCACGTAAGAAACTAGATGCATTGTGGCACACTTTAGAATCTTTGGTTCATTTGTCTACTATCATTTTACCAAGGATGCATAGAAAAAGCTAGAGCCAACAGCTGAGTTGGGTATATTTGTGGGGTACATTGACACACCTCACAACTATTGGGTCTAACTTCCATCCAAAAAGATGACAATGGTTCGTAGAGATGTGAAGTTAAATGAAGAGAAGGCCATGAGATGTTCCCTTAAGATGGAGCTTTAGTTACATGCAAATGAAGAGATTTTAGCTAGAAATGAGGAACCTCAGGATGATGTGGAGTAGCCACATGTAGAGAAGAAGAAAGTGGAAGCACCCACTCATGCAGAGACTTCCAAAGATGGAAGGAAGCACACTAGAGAGGCTAAAATATTGATGCATGATGCTAGAGAGAATGTGGGAGCACCCATATCACAACACAGGAAGAGGAGCTCACCAGATTGGTACATTAGCTACATGACTCTGATGAGAAAGAGTGTAGAGATTGAGCCATCCTCATTCGAAGAAGAAGTGAAACAACTGGTATGGGTTGATGCTATGGTTGAGGAGTATGAATCCATTATAAAAAATAATGTTTGGGAAGTGGTCCCAAGACCATCAGACAAGTCAGTGGTGAGTTCCAGATGGATTTACAAGGTAAAGAAAGCGATAGATGGGAGTGTGGAGAAACGCAAGGCCAGATTTGTGGCTAGAGGGTTCTCTCAAGTGGCATGAATTTATTACTATTGAACCTTTTCTCCAATAGCAAGGTACTCTTCAATCAGATCTATTCTAGCATTGTCAACGTAGATGGGATGGAAGATACATCAAATGGATGTGAATACAACATTCCTCAATTGTATGATTTACAAAGAGGTGTATATTGAGCATCCAGAAGGATTTGATACCTTCAACATAGAGTCATATGTGTGCAGACTCAAGCAAGTGTTGTATGTACTAAAAAAACAGCCCATGCTTGGTACACAAGGATTGATAGTTATTTCACAGGGTTGGGCTTCACCAAAAGTGAAGTAGATGTGAACCTTTACCATATTGTGGTTGAAGGTAAATTGTTGGTTATAGTATTATATGTTGATGATTTGATTCTAATAGGTGATGAGAAGCTGATAAAATCTTGTAAATAGGATCTTGCAAGAGAATTCAAGATGAAGGACTAGGGTCATGCATTACTTTCTTGGTACGGAAGTATGGAAATGAGATGAGGAATTGTTTGTCTCTCAGGGAAAGTATGCCAACAAGATAGTGAAGAAGTTCCACATGGAGAGAATCAAACCCATGAAGACTCCTCTAGCAGGTAATTGGAGGAAGGAAGATGCTATTTTAGGTGAAGTAGTGGAGGCTACTATTTATAGATAGCTTATGGGTTGACTTATGTATTTGGTGAACACAAGACTGAGCATGTGTTTTGCAGTTAAACAACTTAGTCAAGCCATGGTTAAGCCAACCAAACATTATTGGAAGGTAGATAAACATGTGTTCAGATACGTTAGAGGCACTACTCAGTTTCATCTTTAGTACAAATGGACAAAGGGAGTGAAGCTTAAAGGCTTCACAAAGGCATAATGGGCAGAGAGTCCATCTGACAAGAAGAGCACAAAGTGGGAATCTTTAGTATTGGGTCAGCAACAATTTCTTGGTAGAACAAGAAGCAGAGTACATGGTTGCTAGTCAAGTGGTTTGTGAGGCTATCTAGATGAGGAAGATCTTTATTGGGTTATTTGGTTAGCAGATGGATCCTACAGTGATTTAGTGTGACAATCATATTTGTATCAAAGTCTCTGAGAATCTAGTTTTTCATGATCGGTCCAAGCATATCGACATTCGATATTACTGTCTATGAGATTGTGTGTAGAGGAAAATCATGTTGTTGGAGTACATTCCTACAGAGGAGCAAGATGTAAATATTTCGATGAAGGAATTTTCAAGATGAAAACTCGATTTTTACAGAGGCAAGATCGGGGTAGAAGATATTCCCTTTCTTGCTGAGAGGGAGAATTAAATATGCAACAAGAAAATCCTAATTTGATTTTGTCCTTGAGTTAAATTAGGAATTAAATTGTAATTCCACATCTCATGACAACTTGTAATAGCCAACTAAGTTAATTTGACTTAGTTGGTTCAGTTAATTTTGAGTTGAGGGTCTAGCTTGAGTCGTGTAGAGTGTCTTATACTCTATCAGAGCCCTAGTTGAGTATATTTTTAGATGTGGTTATTTAATTCAGTATAATTGAGTTAAAGTTAGTTAAACTAGTTCCCACTGATGGAAAAACTAGTGGGAGATCCAGTAGTGGGGTGTAACCATCAGTGATCAAATAGTAAACTGAAGACTCACTCATAATTAAGTCATCCATATCAGATCAGAGAAATACCCAGTTGAGATTAGTGTTCAGGGACAATGTACTATTATTTGTATATTATCTGAATTGTACGGGTGGTTCATGAAATTAGAGGAAGGCCTATGAGGATTGCACAATTCATATTTTTGGAATTTCCCAATTAAATATGGGCTAATACCCAAGGAAAATGTGCAAGGAAATAGGAGCTTGGCAGGAAACAAAATTGGCTAAGTATTGGTTTGATCTTGTCTGGGAAGCATTGAGATATATTGAGATAGTGTAGAGGTTGCTCAGTCTTGAGCACAACATTGTAATCTTTTCATATTTTCTGATTATTGTGCTATGTGTGGCTTTCCCCAGAAAATTATTGTGCTATGTGTGATTGAATTCTTTCTCTTTATTATTCGTGATTTCATCGATCGCTTATTGTTTCCACTGATGAGTAGAATAGATTCAAGTCAATTGTTTGAGCATATTACAATCTACAGGTTGAATCTATAAGGAATTTTTACAAGCTCGGAGGTTGGAAAACAACAAACTATATTTGCATGTATGAAGGAGAGTATCCTTCATGTCCTCTACCTAGTTTGAATCCTTAATACTACCTAAGTGAGTCTTCCTCTCAAGGAATTGGATCTAGCTCAAGGGTGGCCAGTTGCAAGAAAAATACAATGTATATGATCCTATGGATAGGTGGAGAGTGGATCTCCCTTATTTAGTTTCCAGTAGAGATTAAGTAACCTAGAAAAGTGTAATTGTTCCGTTTTTAATGAAATGATAATATTATTTAGAGATCTCATGAAAGTTACTTTGTTGGTATACTAAAAAATATTGTAATGATCAACTAAATAATATGTGAATTTTCTTGGTTACTAATTGTTATTTTCTTTATGTATGAATTATGCATGTAGAGGTATTATTTGAAATATGTTTTACTTTGATAAGCATGGTTTTTTATGAGTGGACCTTACTATGCCACTTGGGGGATGGAATAACTATGGATTCCTATCCAGTGAGAAGAATACTTGAAGGTTCATCCTGAGGGACTTTAATTTCTCCAAAGATAATCCAAAATATTGAATTCTCCATTTGAAAATTTTTGGGTCTTGACATTTGTAGCTCAGAGTTCCAAAGAGCATGGAAATCCCATCTCAATCAAGGTGATGTGTGCATTTTTCCATTTTCCATATTATATATTTATTTTTTCGAAATTCTAAGTTTAGGGAAATGTCTTGGATGCCTTCATAAGCTAGAGAGGACCTTTGTATCTTAAAAAGTATTTTGGGAAAGTATTTTTCCCTATTAAAGTTAGTTTCATTCCTTTGAAACAAGTTTAGGTGCTTAACGAAAGTTTAGAAATTCAAGGATTGATCCCCTTGCTTTTTATTTGTTAGAAATTTGGGGATTAGGTTTTTCAACCTAGCCCTTCATTATATGGGTCAGTGGGGAGGGTTTTGATGGGGAGATAATCACAAAGGGAGCTTATGTATGGAGTCTATTAGCCGAATTAGCCTTGAACCATCAAATCCAATGCTTAAACTCTTCTAGTGGTCAATGGCCAAATTACATAATTATTGGTTGATCACCCTTATTAGTACTACCACTGGTCAAAATTAATTAACTAGACCAACCTATATATTTTTGGATTATTTTTGAGCATTCCTACTAGTTGATGAGCCAGTTGAAAAAAACCTCAGTTAATAAAGATGGGAAAATTGAATATATAAAGTGATAGAACTAGGGAAAACATAATATTTCTAGGTCCAAAGTCTATAAAGTGATGGAACTGCGAGATCCAAAGTTTGTTGATATATATATTTGATCAAAAATGATACATGTCATTAGTAGGATCTGTCAAATGATAAGATTAGGGATCCAAAATCTATTGAGACATGGATATTTGCTCATTTGGAATAGTTTGTAAAAGGAATTTAACAAAAACCAAAATGTTGGATGGGATGAAAGATGGAACTGCAAGTGGTGGAAATATGCATGGAGGAACCCTAACATCAAGGTTTCAAAGGATATGGAGATCTGAATGAAATCACAAAGTTATACGTTTGGAAAATCTTGAATGTTGAAGGTTAGTATAGTAGGCTATAAGGAGGATATGTGGATTCCATGAAAATACACTAGATCCATGGGTTAGGTGAATGTTTACATGTCATGATGGTGTAACACATGGACGAGTATTGGATGACATGGCCTCCTAATGTGTCATTAACACAATATGTCATCATGGTATGGTGACATGGTGAACATGGTACATAAGAGTCAATTTGGCGACTGAGGTGGTATTTATCATGGAACTTGATGTGGAATTTAGAGGTTAAACAAGTTACAATCTAAATAATTTCCAAATTGGAATTTTTGGGTTTTTCTATATCCGAATGGATCTAAATTGATTTAGAAAAACTAAAAGTCGGATATTTGGATAGGTGGGGATTTGACCCAAGTTCATTGTTATGGCTTGGCATGAGGTAACATGGACCAGAGGTGCTACCATGCAGAGGTGGAGGACAAGTGGTTGTCATTTGGACCTGACATGAAGTGAAGAAGCCCAAATCTAGAAGATCCAAAAATCTAGCGATTCATTTGAACAAGACATAGAAATTCCTGGATTCAGATGTCTGGGAGTCAACCTGTTGATCATAATAGAAAAAGGAAACCTGGATTTGGATGGATCTAGATGTTTTGGTAATCCCTAATTCATATAAAAATTTAAAATCCAAAATTTCTTATAAACGAGGCTTAAGGAAAATTCTAAATCTAGATGAAAGGAGGAGTGTTGCTAACATGCATCTTTCAGGACATTGCCATATGCAGTGCCAATAAATGGGAAATTATTGTCACATGTAGTTGACATGTCATTGTATGATGGGGACATGGGGGTAAAAGGACTACCATGCGGAAATGTTATGGATGCTAACATGACACCTTGAAGGTAAAATATTCAAATGGGTATAACTTTTCATTTAGAGCTCAGATTTGGATGAAATTTTTGTTGTCAGAAATTTTTTCAATGAACAAAATATGATAATACTCTCGAAAATGATTTTTCAATTTGTTTATGTAAGAGGATTTTTTATACCCGCACCTCCTTAATATGACTTAGTGGGTTCTGCATGTTACATTATTACTCTTTGTCTCTTCAGTTTGGTTATCCTTACTCTGTACTTTGTTCTACTAGATAGGCCAACCTTTAAAATTATTCTATTTTGATTGATTTCTAGACCCAAAATCTTTCTTACCCTTTGGCCAATTTTTTTCTTAATATTGAAAACATATCAATAAGTAACTCCTAGTGAAGAGATGTCTAGAAATTAAATATATGTTTGGATGCACCTATAGTATGGGCCATTACCATATCATAGAACCAAGTGATATTTTAAATACCCATCTTTGAATGTGAGGTATGGAATCCATTGGTGCACTATAGCACTACCTAATCTTTCTCCTAGTGAAAAAATGTGCGTCTTTTGTATTGGTCATCATAATTGCCATCAAGGTAGAATTCCTCTTGGAGGGAATTAACTGATCCAGGTGGATGTTGGTGGCCACCCACCTATCCCATTTGGACTCCAGCAACTGTCTCTTTCATTTTTTTCAGTTTCCTTAATTATAGCACAATTTACTATTTTTAGCAGTTTTTCGGGTCCTAAACTTCCGGAGCCGTTTTGAGGCCATAAACGACGTTTTTTGGGTAATCTACCGCCATCGATTTTTCTTTCTAAAAATCATCTTTTCCATCGTAGTCCTGAGAGAGATCTTTCCAACGGGCTATCATGCATGTCAAACGGAGATAACACGACCAATTCGCGACCCCGGGAAGTTGATGTACCAACTTACCCAAAAACGGGGCCCACAATTTGGCGTTTCATCTTCTAGGGTTAGGTTTTGGAATGTGAAGG
>APFE030676064.1:4962-20187 GCA_000404065.3 Pinus taeda | reverse complement strand
GAAAGAATGCCTTACAAGAGCCCATCAGAAGCTCCGACCACTCCGACATGGTCCTTACACTAGTACCAAGGCTATGGGGAATAATGCTTTGGAGCACATCATTCCTCCATTCCTTCACCTGCACCAAGTGTTCAATGGGGACCATCGTCGACCATGCTTCCCACCATTACTGGACACATTAGAGATTGCAGGACAAGTTCAACAGATGGAGGAACTCAACGCAATGGGGACCATTGCTTCCTAAGAGGGGAGGAATGATCCAGGTGGATGTTGGTGGCCACCCACCTATCCCATTTGGACCCCAGCAACTGTCTCTTTCAGTTTCCTTAATTATAGCATAGTTTACTATTTTTAGCAGCTTTTCGGGTCCTAAACTTTTGGAGCCGTTTTGAGGCCATAAACGACGTTTTTTGGGAAATCTACCGCCAATGATTTTTCTGTCTAAAAATCATCTTTTTCATCGTAGTCCTCAGAGAGATCTTTCCAACGAGCTATCATGCACGCCAAACGGAGATAACACGACCAATTCGCAACCCCGAGAAGTTGATGTACCAACTTACCCAAAAACGGGGCCCACACTTTGGCGTTTCATCTTCTAGGGTTAGGTTTTGGAATGTGAAGGGTTTTCCATTGTTTCTCAACAATAAATAGGCCTTCGAGCCTCATTGTAACATAGTTCGGAACAGTTGAGAGGCATGTAGCCGCCACATCTCTTCTCAGAGATAAGCTACCATCGCCCTAGCTAGTTTATTTCCATTTCTGGTTGTAAGCATATTTCGGTGTTTTCCATTAATGAAATGAAGCATTATTTCCGCTGCATCTTTGTGTATATGGTTATCTCTGTATTTTGTTGTGTTCCTGTTTAAATCTGGATCATTAACAAAAACCAATCAAGTAGGTTTTATCCCAGATGCTTTAGTTTAATATTGATCAAGTTTCATATGATAAGTGTCCCATTAAAATTTGACATGAGGAAGGGACTTAAGTAATTTGAAGGTGATATTTTCACTATTGTCGAAAATTTGAATAAAGTAATAGCCCTTGAGAAAACTTAACCATTTCTCTAAATTAATTATGTTTTTCTTTCCTTGAAACAAAGGAATGTCAAAGGTAATCTATACCTTGAAGGGAATCATACCCATGAAGTTATTACTACTTAAATATGCCTTCATTGCCATTAGGTTTCATTCATAGATCTAGGAAAAATTATCCATTATCTCTTTTTTTTTGGTGAAGCAAGAGACAATCCTTTTATAACATTAATCCAAAAATAATGTACAAAGATTACAACTATCCACCAGGAAATTTTTTCTCAGAACAAAAATGCCAATCACCTAGGGTATGGTCCCCCCACCCATTACAACTAACTAACCAAACCTTCGGAATGCAAACCAAATTTTATTCGAAACAATGACCATACTTTTGAAATCCAAGCAAATACCCGCACCAACGCTCACCAAAATCGGCCTCATTAATCGCGACCATCTAATCTACTTTCTCCCTTCGATGGCTGAGGAGAATATCGCTCCAAGAAGGAGCACGGTACTTAACCCCCCAGCCCCACAAAACTACACGATCATTCCTGATGATTGATCCAAACCTCGAAATCCAATGGATGATAGAGATATCATGCTGCTTCATGGTACCAAACTTTAGTTTGCGATGAGGGCGATTAACTGTCCCGGCCCCCC
Organism: Pinus taeda; assembly: GCA_000404065.3. Taxonomy (NCBI): domain Eukaryota; kingdom Viridiplantae; phylum Streptophyta; class Pinopsida; order Pinales; family Pinaceae; genus Pinus; species Pinus taeda. The sequence goes on along the minus strand of APFE030676064.1, from coordinate 18,496 downwards.
GCCACGTGTCTAACATTGTATGGGATTGCTCCCAAATCATGAAAACCACTTCCTACTTGAGAGGGGAGCAATCAAAAAAATACCGCTCGGTGAGGGGATTTGTCTCCCAAAGAGTGGAAAAAGGAGTAAAACGGCCGCCGAAAAAGACTATTCTCGCCTGTGAACCATAAATTTTCTTGACATGCCTTTTTAAACTCAACTATCCAATCTACTTACCATAACCAACAACATTGGAGGAAATCACAGAACCATTTTGCACGGCACTAAACCCTCGGACCCACTAACAAGCACGATCGTTCTCAACCATCGATCCACCTTGAATAATCCAACGGACCAGGCACATATCACACTAGTCAAGTGGACCGAACAATAACGCGCGATGAGGGTGGTATTTGGATCCACCCCTTAGCCATGTGTCACTAGCTGAAAGGAATCGCTCCCAAAACTCTAAAACCGCTTCCCACTTAGATCGCTTGTGATAAACCATCAACCGCTCTGAGAGCAGTATAGTGTCCATCACGTCATAACTCGGGGTATTGCGCCAAACAAAAAAATCCAGAATCCGGCCCCTAGCACTGATCTGACCATGCCAATCCTCTCTCCAACACTTCGTTGACTCGGTTATTCCTTTGGAGCATCCATTTCTAAAAAATTTTGGGATGGAGAGGCTAATGGTGAATTTCCTTCCACCAGGAATATAATGAGAAAAAAGCCGCAGCCACAAGATAAGTTTAGTCATCTGGAATCAACCTCCATGTCTCTGAGTTGAACCACCCTCCAATCTTCCTTAGCTTGGGCGTGACACAATGCCTTGAATCTATCCTGAGACATATCTTGCCATTCCATTTTGACCTTACCCTCAATACCGAGAACTCCTTGATTAGCTAGAATATCTGCCAATTTATTCACGCACATGATTAAAACGAACTGCGCGTAGGCATTGGAGATGAGTTTGAATCCTTTGAAAGACCTGGATCAGCCTCCAGTGTTTAGAGACTTTTTCAGGTGCCATGCCATAGCTAACTCTCTTGAACGAATTGATAATTAGCTCAGAGTTAGCTTCAACAATCACATTTTGGCAGTTATCCTGTATCATCAAATCCAGACATTGTTCCATAGCCATGAACCCCGCCATGTTGTTAGTGGCCCTTCCTAAATGGCAGTGAAGGATGACAAGAATGTTACCATTTTCATCTCTTAACACCCTGTCGAAACCATTAGTCCCTGGGTTTGCTTTTGAAGCTCCATCAATATTGAATTTTAAAAAACATTGTGGGGGAGGGTGTCAGCTATCCTATTCCATGTCCATCTTCACACCCTTCCTGTTAGATAAACTTGACCCTATGGTGGAGTTGAGGTTATGTCAACAGTTATGGTTAACAGTTGTGGTTTTGGGCACTAGTATTGGTGACTCATGGTATTGAACCCATGGTATTACATGTAGTTGAAGCCATTAAAAGGCTTGTGTATTCTCCATTGTAAGTAGCCATGGTTGAGCGGTGAAAGCTCAGGTTGTTGGCTGACTTGGCTGTATTTTAGCCAAGGACAATAATAGATCTATTGTTGGTTGGCTTTTCCCCCAATTGGGGTTTTCCATATAATCATGGTGTACATGGTTTGAATGTGTATTTCTTGATCGTTATATTTATTTCTCTTCAACCCTAACAAGTGGTATCATAGCTTTGGTTGGAAAGGGCCTTGGATAATTGTTCGAAATGTTCTCGTGGTGGTACTGGTGCTGGTGCTGGTTGAAACAATAGCTCGTTACACAAACTAGTGATGTCCGCTGATTGATGGTTCAATGACGAGCAAGAAGAAAATGAAGTCTGAAGGCTTTTCCAAGGCCTCGTTCAATGACGAGCAAGAAGAAAATTAAGTCTGAAGGCTTTTCCAAGGTCTCGTTCAATGAGGAGCAAGAAGAAAATGCAAGCCCTGTGAATATTTTTTGGAAATTTTAAAAATCAAGAAAGTCCGGTAATTATTTTTTTTTTAAAGAGAAATTTGTTGAAGGGATTTTATGGTTAATGAAAATTTTCTATTCTGAAATAGTAATAGAAATTTTAAATAAAAATCCAGTTACAAGAGAAGGGTTAAATAGTGGGATATGAGTTTTACAGGGTGAAATGCATGGTTGAACTTGCAGCAGTTCAAGTTGTGTGTGGGTCAAGATAGTAAAAAAAATAAAAATAAAATGGAAATTTTCATGTAAATGGGTATACGACTGTAAGACCTGGTAAGGCATGCGTACCCCAATAAATCACTGGTAAATCATTGTTAAAGTCTGAATGTTCGCTTGGGTGATATGGGGATGCATGTGGTGTTATGATGAAGCATGCTGAACTAGGACAGCTTGTGAGATTATCAAATTCCCTAACATTGACTGGGTAGGGCCTGGAGGTGAGTGGTGGCTAGCTCACTTGGAAAATTTGGCTAGATTTGGCCAAAGAAAACCCAAAGTCAAGTTTAAAGGGGGGATTGTTAGATAAACTTGACCCTATGGTGGATTTGAGGTTATGTCAACAGTTATGGTTAACAGTTGTGGTTTTGGGCACTAGTATTGGTGACTCATGGTATTGAACCCATGGTATTACATGTAGTTGAAGCCCTCAAAAGGCTTGTGTATTCTCCATTGTAAGTAGCCATGGTTGAGCGGTGAAAGCTCAGGTTGTTGGCCGGCTTGGTTGTATTTTAGCCAAGGACAATAATAGATCTATTGTTGGTTGGTTTTTCCCCCAATTGGGGTTTTCCAGATAATCATGGTGTACATGGTTTGAATGTGTATTTCTTGATTGTTATATTTATTTCTCTTGAACCCTAACACTTCCTTTGCAGGGTTTGAGGTATGAGTCCTTGCATACCTAGCTGACAAAGAATCCTCAATTCTACAACTGAGGAAGGGTTCTTGGGGGGGTCTGTACAAAGGTGCCAACCGTTTCCCTGATCTGATTTAAGATCTGCTCCAAAAGTCGTTGTGGGGGGATTTTTTCATTCTTGAAGATTCTTTTGTTTCTTTCTTTCCAGACATTCCATATAATAAACACTGGCATAAGAACCCAAGCAGTGTTTAGAAATTCGTAATCTGAAAAGTTACGCCTCCACTTGTTTAGGGTGTTGATGATACACTCTTGGTCTCTGTCTGTCTGTAGGAAAATGACAACAAATGTATTCCACAACCAGGAGGTGAAAATGCACTTATTAAGAAGATGCTCCATAGTTTCCTCTTGATCATCACATAGAAGGCATCTAGAAGGCCCCAGAACACCTCTCTTCCTGATGTTGTCCTAGGTTAAAATTTTCTTATGATACACCAACCACATGAAAAGCTTGATCTTCATCCAGCCTTGATGCCTCCAAATATTCAACCAAATCTTGTTTGGAGCTTGGGAGTTTAGCTCAAGGAGTAAGTGTTTTTCCTCCTTAAGATTAAAGAAACCTTCATTTCTGTTGCCCTATCTAATTTGATCATGCCCACCTATAACTAATATCCTCCTTTGTTCCACTAAATTCCTAAGCTTAATTTCCTTTTCTTTTAAAGGGCTGCCATCCCTATAATCCATGTGCTTCTAGGTTCTCCATTTTCCTACACTATTGGCTTGATCCCATAAATCATTTACCTTGATTAATCCTTTAGTGTCTATCTCATTCTTAAGTTCCACAAAGTCCTTTGTAAATAGTATAGGTTCCTGTTGCCATTTATCCTCCCAAAATAAAGCTAGATTTTTTTCTCTGATCTCCCAGAAGCTATTCATTTGAACTAATTCTCTATTCTCTCAGGCCTTGTTCCAGATATGTGAGCCTTTTATATTTCTAGACATTCTTATGTGATCACTATAATGCCAAGAGCTGGCATATTTTCCTTTCCAAATACTAGCCCATTGTGCCTTTGGATCTTTGACCCATCGACACCATAAATTTGCCCCTAAAACCTTGCTAAGAGTCTCAGGATCATCCAGTCCAAGTCCCCCATAGTTTTTAGGTTTGTAGATTTTATCACAGGCCACCAAGGCCCATTTCTTTCTTTCCTTTCCCTTACCCAAAGAAAGTCTCTTTGAATGGATTTGAAATGTTGCAAGACTCATTTCGGTGCTGGGATGGCTGATAACATGAACATTGGGATAGCTTGAAGAACAGCTTTTGTGAGGACCAACCTTCCAGCCAAATTTAAAGATCTTATATTCCATTTCTTGATTTTGTCCTGCATCTTATTGATCACTGGCTCCCAAATGCTCTTGTGCAAGGGTTTATCCGTAAGCGGCACTCCCAAATATTTTGAAGGAAGGATATCTCTTTGAAAGCCCAAAATTCTCGAAATATTCCTCTGAATGGCAATATTAGTATTAAAGAAAAAAAAAAAGTTGATTTGGAAAGGTTGACTTCCATAGCTAAAGCCATAGCAAAGTCACACAGGATTTTTTTGTATGCGAGAACTTCTTTGACTGTGGGTATTCCTTGCAGCATGGTATCATCCACAAATTGTTGGTGGGTCAAGGCCTGTCCATCATCTGAGAGATGGAGACCTTTAATCTGACCTATTTCTTTTGCATGCCTGATAGACCTACCCAATCCTTCCATCATGAGGATGAAGAGAAAGGGAGAGAGTGGGTCTCCTTGCCTAAGTCCTCTTGAAGGACTAACAATTTCCGAGGGAGAGCCGTTAACCAGAATAGAAAAGTTGGCAGAAGTCACCAGGGCCATGACCCATCTAACCTAGTTATGATCAAACTCGAAAGCAATAAGAACTTTCCTAATATAGGTCCAATTTAGCTTATCATAGGCTTTTGCTATATCCAATTGCATAATAATTCATGCCTTCCTATTGCTGGTCAGAGAGTGGACCACTTCATGAGCTTGAATGACATTATCAAGAATTTGTCTACCTTCTACATATCTAGATTGTTCCACAGAAACAAGAGAAGGAAGGAGAGGTTTGAGTCTATTGGCCACCACCTTAGATATTATCTTATAAACTACATTGCGCAAAGCTATGGGTCTAAACCTGTCAGGAGTTTGAGCCAAGTCCTGTTTTGGGATGAGGGAGATAAAGGAGGTATTGAGTGCCTTCAAAATGGTTTTATTCCTCCTGGAATCTTCGACTACATCCAGAATATCCTCTTTGACTATACTCCAGCATGCTTTAAAGAAGTCCATGTTGAAACCATCAGGGCCAAGTGCCTTGCCATTCTGCATTTCCTTAAGGACTTCACTGACCTCCTCCTCAGTAACTGGCCTATAAAGGTTGAAATTGTCCTCACTAGACACCAACTTGGGTATATGTCTTATAAGAACCCTGATGGAATATTCTCGATCTGAAATGGTTTCCTTTGCTATGTCGCTAAAGTGCTGAACTAGCACAACTTCAATATCTTCCTAAGAATTGAGAACATTACCCCCCTTGTCCTTGATCGAAGAAATCCTATTATGAGCTCTATTTGCAATAGTGGATCTATGAAAAAATCTGGTATTTCTCTCCCCCTCTTTTAGCCATTGTAATCGAGACTTTTGTCTCCAAAATATTTCGTCTTGTTTACATAAACTCTCCCACTCTTGATGATATTTGGAAACTTGATCACTTTTATCCTTATCAAAGCCATCCATGACAAGGGCTTGGTTGAGTACCTGCATTTTTCCTTCAACAGATTTTTTAGCTTCAAAAATATTGTCATATTCATTTCTATTCTAATCTTTAAGCCTGAGCTTGATGTGTTTTAGTCTTTTTTGGAGAAGGAACATTCTTGAGCTCTGAATGTTCAAATCTTCTGCCCACTAGTTGGCAATGTTGCTTATGAAATCTGGGTGGGAGAGCCATATGTTCTCAAATCTAAAAGGTCTATTCCTGGGGGTTCCCATGCCCTGAACCTCTAGCTGAACTGGCCAATGATCTGAGCCTCCAAAGGGGAGAACTCTAACTATCATTTCTTTGTCTATGAGCATAAGGTCCTCTAAAATTATGAATATTTCTAATTTAGGGGCCACCTGAGACTCACCTCCTCTTTTGTTGTTCCAGGTAAAGAGATCATTACTTATTACAATGTCCACTAACTTCATGTATTTATGAAGTTTTGAAAAGCTAAAGAATCTTTTCTTGTAATTCTGGTCCCCCCTTTCTTCTCCGAAAGTGATTTGATCATGTTGAAATCACCCCTATGATCCATGGTAATCTTGCATGTTTGTCTCTGAGATCCTCCAGAGAATTTAGAAACCTGAGTTTATCGTCCAATGTTTGAGGACCATACACATTTGTTACCAGGTAGGTTTCATTATCTCCCACAGGATGGATGACCGCTGATAAATAATCCCTAAATGCCTGATCATCTATAATGCTAATTTTTTGGGGATTCCAAAGAGCGAGTATACCTCCTGCAATATTCTCTTCTTTAACTTCCAGAAACTAAAATTGATTGAGCCATTTGCTATGGATTTCTTTTATTTTTTGAATGGAACATTTGGTTTCCTGGATGAAAATCACATCCGGAGCAACTTGCTTCATTCTATTACTCATAATTCTTTGTTTTCTTTTACTACTCAAACCCCTAATATTCTAAGAAGTAAACTTCATAGTTAAAGATTTGTGAAGGAGTAGCTGGTAAGGTCTTTCATCTTACCTGAATCTATCATAAGCTTTCCACATTCCATCAGTAGCTCATTCTTTTTTTTTTACTCTTTTCTTTCCTAGGGTTCTGGGTGCTAAACCTGGAGTGTTTTTCATCGTTTTCACACCTTCACTACTTTACTTATCATTGTTCCTTTGTCTCTGCACTCTTTTGGTTTGGGTTTTCCATATAAACAACCGTTACACTCTAGTGAACTCCTCTGGAGGTAACGAATCCACGCCTTCCCTGGTTCCTTGATCTAAGAACCCTTCTAGATCTAGGTTCTCCTTGTCAAGTATTTCCTGTAGTTCCTAGTCCTTCATTTCCATCTCACTCTGGGTCATTTCATGGTCCATCTCTAGCTCTGCTTCATTCATTATAGCTTCTTTTTGTTTACTATTTTCTTGTTCTTGATCATTATCATCCTCTTTCCCCTTCTCCACTAGACTTCCTTCCTGTCCTCCTCTTCGAGGACTTGAAACCTGTTTTGACTGGATTGTTGTCCTCCTGATTTTTGTGTCTTTGGCCCCCTTTTGCTTCCTTTTTCCTTATGTGCCACTTTGTGAAAGGTTTCCTCATGTTTCCTTGTGTTAGCTTTACTCTTCTCCATTTTATTGAGAGGGAAATCTTTGAATAGGTGCCCATGTTCATGGCATTTATGGTATTTGAATGGTATATGTTCGTATTCTACTGTTTGAACCCATTCCTCATCATATACTTCCAAGATAACTTCATCTGTTAGAGCTCCAGAGAGATCCATATCCACACATATTCTAGCAAAGGAAGTATACTTTCCCCTTCTAGTGGCCTCAGAAGATTTGACAAAGCGTCCTAACTCATTTTCTATGGCAGCTAAGGATTCTGTTTGCCAGTAATCAAGAGGTAGAGAATAGAGTCTTACCCAAACCGGAACCAAAGTAAAAGTTTCTAACTCCATAACAAAATTCATAATCCAAGGTTGCATATAGAGGCCTGCTACAGCATAAATGTAGGGCCCTCCTTCAAACACTCTATCCTTATCTTCAATATTAGTGAATACCACAGTGAAAAGCCCTTTGACCCAAGATGTAGGTTACTGCTTCCTTTTGGTTTCCAGTGGTATTTAATCCACACCTGTAAAGCTTTTTCGGTGGGCCATAAGCCCATGAATTTGCGAATGATTGCATATGTCTGCATGTGTTCCATGTGTGCCTGTAGAGCAGGATCATTTAAAACAACTCTGGGTGTAATCACAACTTTAAGTTTGCATGGCCCCTTTTGTGCTTTGTCTTTTATTCTTTGTTCCTTGTCTTCTTCCTCATTTTCCTTGGTCCTATTATTTTCCCGCGATTTAGTGCCATGTTATTCCTCTTCACTATTTCTTTTCCTTCCTTCGAAAGGACCTCTATCCTTCTCCATTGGTTTTTTACCCTTGTTGGTCACAGCTTGCTTGTAGGAGGAAGTGGAGCCCCCTCCTTTGTGACCATCCATGGTGAAAAAACTCTTCGCAAACCTATAACCCTAGAAAATCGCCCTGCGCAGCCTCGAGAATATCCAAAAAAATCAAGGAAAAATGATCCATTATCTCATTCATGTGTCATGTAAGAGATTCTTTGAGCAACATATTAATAGGATCTTGTGCTCCATCACCTTTCTTTTCATTTTCCATGAGAATCCACTTGAGGCAAAAAGGGAAATCTTCTCTAGGATCATTTAGTTCAAGGCCTAATTCCATGCACATTGACCTTGTAAGGGTCATGCATTGAAATACAACAAAGAGCATATCGGTGAATGTTTTAACGATAGAATTTTATTTTAAAGTTTAGTAACTTTGGCGAATAATACTAGCCCCTAATATGCAAATTGTAAAACGTCTAATGGTTTTTTCTTTTAAATATTTATATTTCTAATTACTTTATATTAGTCTATATAAAATTTTGGCGATTTTCAAGGTAAAATAATTTTATACTATAAAATTTGGGCAAATTATTATTTTTTTAAATGGAAATTGGTGAATCTTTTTTTTGAAGAAACAAGGAAAATTAGCCCACATGCGAATATTAGCCCCTAAAATTTTCCCTAGAGCATACTCTTTTGATACCATTAATTTATACCATGTTTACAATGAAATAAATATAGCAATAATGGGAAAAATAACATAGATATATTGCAAATATCATAATAATAGAGTAAAACTACAATTAGTTAATGTATAAAATAGTGAAAACATTGCAATTTGCAATGTATAAAATGGTTAAAATGGTGGTACCTTATCTCTTAGAAGAGTTTTGTTAGCTATGCTCATTAAAAAAAAATACCATAAAAGGAGGAAAAAACTATATCTAATAAGTTCCAACAAAACCTTAAGAGGCAAAACCCCTAATATGTAAGACCCCTAACCCTAATGAAAAATTATTGCTCAATAAGAATGTTGAGTTAGACAAATATAAGTCGTGCAAAAGAAGGGGAGCATTGCTAAGGCCATAAATTTTCGCTCATTTGTCCATTTTAGGTCTTGTTTATCTCATTGGAAAGAGAATTGAAAGTGTGATTTGAATCCCCAAGCTTGAAGGTAGTTGGGTGAAAAACACATGGTAAAGACTCCAAAAACATTTTGAAATTTTAGGACCCAAAAATTATTAGAACCAAGACATGCCCAACCATCTTATTTTACGCATTTGAAAAAAAAGACATACTTATTAATTTTGTTTTTACCTCATAATTGTATGCATTTCTTAACTAATAATTGTATGCGTTTCTTAACTAATGAGATAAACAATTTTTCCATTCTTACATATTATACTATGTTTACTCCTCTCTCTCCTCTTGGATATTATCACCAAATTGCATTATGAAGCAATAAGGGAAACACTCTACATAGTATAACTCATACATAACCATGAGTATAGTGTCACATGGTTCATATTAAGAATAAACATCTACCCCTCTCTCTCTGGTATCTCATGAATACTATCACCAAGTATGAAGCAATTAGTGAAACACTCGACATAATTTAACTCGTACATAACCACGAGTATAGTGTCACATGATTCATATTAAGAATAAACATCTACCATGAATTCCATGAATCCTATTGATGCAAGTTCATTCTAGCACCTAATCATTCTTAGATACATTTTTTAAGCCACTCCTTAATTTAGGCATTTCCTTTTCGTTAATACATTGCCTTAAGAAATCATTCATTTACAAGATTAAAATTTTGATTAAAACAATATAAATTATCAATTTTTTTAAGTAAATTTAGTGAAATTGTATTAAAACAATATAAATTATCAATATCTTTAAGTAAATTTAGTGAAATTGTACCAATTTGAAAACTTTATATTTAGAGAAACTACAACAAAGTTATCAATTATCAATTTAATTATAATTAAATTTTAATACAAATTTATATGTAAAAAAATATTTTCTTTCTTCCTCAACAGAAAATCCCTATATGACCTTTATATAATTCTAATAACCTATAAATATTTTATTTGTCCATAATAGTTCAAACCTATCACTGTAGTCATAGAGAAAAATTTGATTAGAAAAGATGTTTAAATTGTCAACACAAACATTGTATTAAGTCATGGATGTATAATATGGATGTATAATATGAAGTGTCTTTTTCTTTTAAAAAATAAGAACACATCCAAAATTCAAAGGGAAAGTTCTAGGCTGGCCAAAGTCAAATGTTTAGTTAATTCTTCTTTTTAGCTCCTCCCCGCTTATTGATTGATATTCTTTTTGTTATATTTAAAAAAAGTTAGTATGTCAACTTTTATGTTTAAATGAAACTAAAGAACAATTTTTTTTTAATGATTTTTTTTTAAATGATTTATTTAAATTATATACGTGAAATTTTTTTGAAGCAATATAACCAAACAATTTATCGTTGGTATTTTAAGAATCAATAAAATTTACTAAAAAAATTTACACCTTAAAATAAATATAAATCTTTAAAATTTTCTTAACACTTTATATATCATATTTACGTTACTATATAATAACATACGTTACTATATAATAACATGATCAATATTTTAACTGAGTAAAATATAACATGATCAATATTTTAACTGAGTAAAATATATCATTTGCGGATGCTATATTTCTCCATAGATTTTAAAGTTTTAGTTCCATTTAAAAACCTTTACACATACTTGCACCATATTCACATCTAAAATATTTAGATAAAATTTGCATAATTACACTTGAACAAAAAATCCAACTATATTCAATATTATGTAATTCATGTACAATGAAGACGTCTAAGATAATGTGTTACATAAATATAGACACATAACACAATTGTATTGGCACATTTAAATAATTTAATACATTATTAAGATATTTATGTTAATTTATGTGTTTATGATAAAGCATTATATATATATATGATAGATAGGTTGATTTTTAAGTGGTTAGTATTAAAATTATTAATGATAATGATGATAATAATTAATGTTCATTAAGATTAATGCGGTCTATCAGACCTCAAGAAAAAAAGTCTAATTGTCATTTTTCAAAATTTTGTTTCTGTGATCAAAGAGTAGGGAAAGAAGCATTCCAAGATCGTTATATTTGGGTTGGATTAATAAGTCAAGAAGATTGGAGGTGTGGCTAACGATAGGGAATTGAGAGAGGATGTGGGCAAGAGCTGGGCAATCTAGAACGAAGTGCTTTTCATATTCCACCTTCTTAGTATCACAAATCTGACAAATTCTATTGTCTCAGGGAATCTTGGGAGTAGACCACTGCCCAGTCTCACTTCAAAGCTAATGAGAGTTAGTTCTAATCCTAACGATGTTCATTTTATTCTTAGTGTTAGTTAACATAGAGAGATAGTTTTGGTGGTCAAGGGTGGGTTGATCACCTCCTTATAATACCTTAGCTTCCTTTTACCCTCTATCTCCTTAGCATCACACATCTTTTCATCAAAACTGGAGGTAATAGTATCTTTGATACTATCCTTGCTTCCCATGATGATCACCTCCTTCATCCCCCGAAGGTTGAACCAAGGCTTAGCATTCTGATGCCACCTGCTCTTGAGGTGCAAGTGGGGGTTTTCACTAAAGATAGAAGAATTTTTTGGGAGCCTCTTGGATTTCGTATTGTTAAGCTTCTTCTTATACATCAGATATCTAAACATAGTCATACTTTCAATGGGGGACAGGCCAACTTTGATCAAGAGAATAGGGAGTATTTCCCTTGATATTGAGGTTAGAGGTTATGAATTTCTTTTGGATCATCTCAATCTTTCTCCACGACTCCCTAGATATACTGCACCCCCAAACTTCAAATCCATATAAGATAATAGGGGTGACAAGAGTCTCAAAGAGGAACCTTTTTTTACTCCAAATGTGAAGATCGACTGACTTACAATTTTTTTCAAGCTCATAATAAGCTTTCCAACCTATAATAATTATTTTCTCAATGTTATAATTCCAGTTGAGTTGATGAGGAAAGTCAATACCCAAATATTTATAAGAAGGAACCTGCTAAAGATAATGGTTATCGTAGACAAAATTACCATGGGTGATCTTTTTGGATTTAATCATCACGACTTTAGTCTTGTCGGTATTAATGTCATACCCATCTTAGAGAAATAGACATAAGAGTCTTAAGCTGTCTGTCTAGGTCATCATGGCTCCTTGCGAGAAGAATGATATAATCAACATAAAGGAGAAGAATAATGATAATAATAGCGAGCTTGGTGCCTTTGCAACCCACAATTCCCAAACACTCTTCTAACTTATCAATGTACATACCAAAAAGGGTAGGGGAAAGGGGACAACCTTGCTTAACTATGATATTACATTTAATGTCCTTAGACCACCCCTCGTTGGTCTTAAACTTGTCAGTGATAGTTTCATAGAGGTGGATCACAAAAATCCTCAGTTAAGGAGGAACCATGATCTCTTCTAGCCTCTCCCAGAGCTTATCTCGGGGGATAGTGTCAAAAACTTTTCTAAATTCCACAAAACAATAGAAGATATTGGTTTTACTATTGCAACATTCCTCTGCGATGATCCTAAGAGTGACAAGGTGGTCGATGGTCGAGTGATGTCTCCTAAAACCAACTTTCCTTTAGCTCTTTTTCCCCGGTTCTCAAGCCAAAGGCTAAGATATTTTTCTAGAATGAGCGCATAAAGCTTGGCTAGAATGTGGCTAATCATAATGGTCCTGTAGTTAGAGGGAAAACTTTTGTCCCCATTTTTGAAGATAAGCACAATAAGGCTTTGCGTCCAAAGCTTAGGGAAGCCATGCTTTACAACCAAATTGAGAAGCTTGTGGAAATGAGGAATGAGGATAGATTTTCCCATTTTAAATATCTCAGGTTTGTAACCTTCAATATCTTTGGCTTTCCCATGAGCGAGCTTATTAATCCCAAACTCAACATGTTCCAGAGAAAATATACCATCCTTAATAGGAGTGTTTAAGATAGTGCCCATGGTATCCAGAGAGTCATACAGCTTCTTAAGGTAGTTATCCCAATTTTCTAGGGGGATAGGATGGTTATCTTTAGCTTTACGAACAAGCACACTCCGCCAAAAATTTCTAGGCGCAACTTTAGAAAGGTAGAGAAGATGCTCTTGTCTCTTATTAATATATGACCTCTTCTTCCTCTTAATGATGTAGAAATTTTGAATAATTTAACACATATTCAATGGAGATTATCCTGATCATGTACTATTGCGGAAAACATACACAATACATAAGCTCCTCTACGTTGATCATCAATATAGCAGCATCAATAACAATAAAACATCAAGAGCATTCACACATTAACACAGTATGTATCCCGGGGAAAGCATCTCGCTAAAAACCCCAACTATCTGTATATTAATGATTGAGTCATGTAACATTACACAGCATAATACTTCTCACAAGTATCCATCCAGCTCTGTTACACACAATAGAGCTCAGATCTGATCTCCAAATCTCTTCCACTGCTTGCC
>APFE030676063.1:0-16792 GCA_000404065.3 Pinus taeda | reverse complement strand
GGGTGCGGATAAAATCAATTGCTTTCCCGTTCGTTTTCATTCTGCGTTTTTAGCATTTACTATTTTGGGTCGAATGATAACAGCTATTTTTTTAGCATTTACTATTTTGGGCTGAATGATAACAAGTATTTGGAAGGGTGCGGATAACATCAATTGCTTTCCAGTATCAATTGCTTTCCAGTTCGCTCTCATTCTGATTTTTTTGCATTTACTATTTTGGGCTGAATGGTAACAACCATTTCAATCGAAGCGCTGATTTTGAATTGAATTCCATGTTGCTGGAAATCAAATCGTGGGAAAAAGCAAACATAAGTTATGCACATAATGGGGAAAAGTGGATCCAATGGTATATATGTGGGAGTGAGGCTCTCCACCTCTTGTTTTTTCTCTGTGCCCTCTGCATGCTTCTTGTATCTCTCTCGCAGGCAGTAGTGTTCTGTACTGGGCATTGTCGTGTTTGTCTCTGTATTATGTTTGTATTTTTGTTGTTTTGTGATGGATGTGTTAAGTTGTTTGTCTCTGTATGTATGGATGTTTGTATTTTTGTCGTTCTGTGAGCCCTGAGAGAGGAAAAGAAACCCTAGCAGCAGAGCGTGGCCATCGAAGATATATGAATGTCTATAGCTATGGGCGAGGATGGAGCCTCTTTCCGTGAGCAAACGTTATAGGAAGGTGTGTATTGGGGTTTCTCTAATCGTAATTTTTTCCTCTTGAATTTAACTTTCAATTTCTGTCCTGAAGTTAAATTTTAATTACAGGGAGTCACCGAGTGGAATCTACCAAATGATGATCCAGCAAACCCTGGGATGCTAATGGAACAATGCAAGGTACACATTTAGTTTCTTATTTGATAAAGTACTAATGATTTTAGGAGAAGAAATGAACGAATGGATGAAGATATGTGTATAAACTTTTATTACAGTTTCTTATTTGATAAAGTAATAATGAAATTAGGAGAAGAAATGAACCAATGAATGACGATATGTTTATAAACTTTTATCGCAGTTTCTTATTAGATAAAGTACTAATGAAATTAGGAAAAGAAATGAACGAATAAATGGATATATATGTGTATAAAATTTTATTACAGTCGGTTGTAAATATATGTTTTATTATGCCTCTGTCCAGCTCTCAAGCGGCACCTGGACAACAATCCTTTTCTATCATCTTGACCCTCACAGCCTACAGCTTAAAGCACTTGCAGCTAGGAGTGATTAAATCGTGCTAATCATTTGATGATATCACTGATTAAACCTGCCGAATGATTGAACCCGCATCTCTCCCTGCAATTCTTGTAACATTAATATTCCGATAGTTGGAGTTGCAAGGTAATTGTGGAGGGGTCATCTTCTTTCTGTCAGGACTCCCGATACACAAAATCTCGAGTTAGGGTAAACGAGATATTGAGCCTGTAGTTAGGGTAAACGAAATCTGCGTTAGCTACTAGGACTGCGCTCCAATAAAACGGTAGGAATCTACCTCGCGGGTTGTCCTGTACCGCAGCGAGTGGCTACCTAGCAGCCACGCGTAATCTGTCCGGACCATCCCTCTTGCTTCGCCTGCTTTGATCCTAACGAAGTAGGTATTTGAGTTAACGGCGTGCCCAATACGGGTTGTCCTGCCCAGCCACGCGTAAGCTTTCCCGACCAGCTTTCTTGTTCCGCCTGCTTTCGTCCTGAGGAAGGGTTTGCATGTTTTGACATGTAAATTTCGCATGTTTATTGCAAGTAATTTCGCATGTCTTTTGCAATTTGAGCCTGCACAGCTGTCTGTCCGAAAAGCTGAAACTCTTGTCTCCGTACCCATTCGTGCATGGGAGGACCTAGGAACTCCCGCGTGGTAATGCTACCCTTTTAATTCACATTATACAGGCTTTTGGCCTGCGCCCATGCTAGATAATCTTGGGTGTGTTTTAAATCCCTCCAACAACAATACCCTCTACCTGCCTTTAGTGTGTTTTGTGATGCTTCTTTCCGTTCTTTCCTCTTCTAGGTAGTAAAAGTTCCCTTCTCCTAGCGTTATGTAAATTTGTTTACAGGAAATTTTGTAAATTTGTTTATAGAAAATTTCCGTCTAATGCAGGTTATTGAATTCACTGTCTTTCTTGATGCCTTATTTATGTGTTTATGGAAATTTTTCCTCTCCATTAAATTTGCCAAACTGAATTCACTTTCTTTTTCACTTTCTTTCCTCTGCCTTAGTTATGTGTTCATAGAAATTTTCCCTCTCTTTAAGGAAATTTTCCTTCTCCTTTAATACTTAAAGAGAAATTTTCCTTCTCCCTTAATACTTTCCAAAGTTGTAGGAATACTAAGGATGTCAAAAGCTACCCAATATTTTCATCATTATACATACTATAAATGAAGGAATACTAAGGAGGTCAAAAGCTACCCAATATTTTCATTATTATACATACTATAAATGCACAATGTGCCCTTTCTCTGCATATTGAATATATGAAACACTACACTTCCCTTTTTTCAAGAGACGGTTCTGATTAGTCTTGCCGCTACTTATACCGTGTAGTGAGAAAAACACCAAAACTGCGTACAACGAGCTCTGAGATAACACTAATATCGCTTACAGAAAACCACAAGTGACTTTTTCTCGCAGGTAAACAAATAATCTTCGCACGGATTCCTTTGGCTGCATACCTACTCTAGTTTTCATATTCAATTTCCAACATAATGATGCTAGCATTGTTTTTATTTTTTAAATGTCTTTTCATATTCAATTTCCAACATAATGATGCTAGCATTGTTTTTATTTTTTAAATGCCTTTTCATATTCAATTTCCAACATAATGATGCTAGCATTGTTTTTATTTTTTAAATGCCTTGAATCTTTATTGTTTACTTTTTAATTCCGGCTAGAAAACAAATATTGTTTTACTATAATAATAATTTATAAATGTATATTTGGATCTCAATTATTTTGAATTTTAATATTATTAATTGGAATTAATATTTTTATTTATTAATTATAAAAATATAAAATATGGACATTTAATTATATATATATGTTTGTTTTAAGATTTTAATCGTTATAGCAAATTTAGAATTTCTCGTTAATTACTAAGTATCTTTTTTAGTATTTTTTTTATTTTTTTTTAATGAAATATTAGAGAATTATATTTTTTTTGTACTCTTTTAATTTTTTTAAGTAATATTAAGAAAAAATAATTTTTTTATAATAATAAATAATAATACATAAGAAAAGTAACAACACTTAATCTATTAATTTTATTAAAATATTGTGAGGGGATAACCATACTTATCTTTAATTTATATGTTGTTGAATTTTTATTTTTTTATTTTATCAACTATGTATACAAAATAAATTTGTTTCTAATGATTTAGAATATGCATACTTTTTAATTCCAGCTAGAAAACAAATATTGTTTTACTATAATAATAATTTATAAATGTATATTCGGATCTCAGTTCGTTAGATATGGTGAGGGCATTAAAAAATCATACTATTTACATATATTAATTGTTAAATTTTAGTGAAAAATCAAAATGTCCAATAGTTAGATTGTTTTTTTTTCTAAATTCTAATTATGTTTTGAATATGTAATATTTTTATTATTAACATATATAATTTAACAAATTAAAACACTTTTTTGATGTTTTAGGGTAATTCCATTCAATTTCAAAATGTCATCCACAATATCCTAAATATAATTTCTTTATCAACTTCTTAGCTTCTTCATTGTTCACACATCTAAGAATCATTCCATCAAGTCTCCTCCAACAACTTAGTACATCCTAAATTAAGAATTTTTTTATGGATTTCAATCTTAAGGATCTTCTCTTGTGATCAAATGAGGTGGACATGATAAAGTATTTTAAGTGATAGAAAAAATCCTTTCTCCAATCATCATTCTCCAACTCACTTAGAATGACATAATCATTCTAACCCAACATAGAGGCTTTTCCCTTTTCTTCAGTTAACATTTAGGCTAAACCTTGTCCCTTGCTTATCTTCTTTGGCTTGATATTAAGGTCATAATCTTGGATCTTAGAGGAACAACAAGGTAAGGGACATACAATATGATTTTGTTATATCCATCATAATTTTAAAATGTTTTGGAGTTTTCACAAGGGAATAAGCTTGTTTTTCAATAATAGTATATCAGAATGATGGATCTTGAAGGACTCTACTCACGAAGACAATGGGTCATTCCTTTTTGTCACTATGCATAAAATGAAGGGTTTAGGCATCATCATTAATGACTTGTCAATGTTCATGGTTATTTGGCATAGTTGGTCTAAAAACTACCTCCATGGTACATTTCCCATTCATAAAATCATCTCAAGGTTGTAAGGTGGATGCAACAACAACTAGTGAATCAACTAAGGCATTTCATTCCTTATGGAAAAAGTCTATGGAAAGAGCGTTGGAAAGTTCAATTGTGTCTAATACCACATTTCTATATTTCCTCAATTTCTCATTCTTAATGTTAAAAATCCTTTTAATTTGAGAAATAATTAGGTCCAAGGCACCAATATCTTTTAAAAACTTAATTTTCATATTTGAGGCAAGCTGCAATCCTAAGTTTAGAGCTTCATGTTTAGAAATATTGTCAGTGCATTCAATTTCAATCCCATATGAGAATAACTTGGGACAACATTCAAGTGAAACTATGACAATCCTAGACGAAGACCCTCTCTTAGAGCATGCTCTATTAAAATACATTGTCCAGGTTCCATCTTGATTGCCTTTAGTTGTTATTGAATTTGTAAGGACATTTAGATTTCCAAATTCCACACTTTCATCACTCAACTCACTCATAGGGTTACAAAAATATTCAACTATAGGGATTCGTAGTTGCCTCCTTATATAGGATGACAAGTGTTTCTTCTCGTATAGGAATTCTAGCATAATATAATTCCATTTGAATGCTACCCTAGTGTTAGTAGAGAGTTTTCTTTAGATAAAAGCATACACCAAGAATCAAGAGTGTCTATAACAACCACATCCATTAAGAGAGATATCATAGGGTGGTTTATCAAATTCCCCTCGAAATCTTTAATGATGCTACAAAGCTTGATTTCCCTTGAATAAATACCATACATATTGCTATATGGACATTCTAACCCTAATTTATTCATGACTTTTAAAGACATTACATTGGTAGAGGCAACTAAGTCGAACATACGATTGTGGAGGAGAAAATCATTCGCTATCAAGGTGATGAAGAAAGGTGTATTTCCTTTATAATGATTTGTTGTATGTAGTATAGTTCAAAGATCTTCTTCCCCAAGGTGTGGAGAGGAGTGAAAGCTTTCTAAGTTGGTTTCGCTATAAAGTGAGTCTTGAATTGCCTTTTCTTGATTAACAATAGGAAGAATTGTTAGGGTTTTGAGGGAAAGACCTAGGAAGAGAATATCATTACATCATTTCTCATTCCAAAACATCAATCCTAATTGCAATAGTCTTGCGTTTGGAGTATTTTTGGAGCCACTCTCTCAAATGTTTGAACAAAAGGAACAAAATGTCCAACATGGACGAGTTCCAGAGCATGACATGTGGTAAGGAAAGAGGCTAGAGGAGGAATGATCTTGCTTGGATTATAGCATGTGGTAGTATGTACATTTTTATGGCCAACGAAGGTTGCTTGATGAGGAGTCTTCAACTCTTAAGATGGAGACATGTGTTGTTTGATTTCTTAAGCATAAAACTACCCTCTAAACGAGGGGATTTCTCTTCAAGAGGGAATCTACAAGCATGTTAAGAGGGAATTACATATTGTTTGAGGCATGATTCACATATTTCAAGGAGCTAGATAAAAGAAGAGGTTGACACATGTTGCTTTGTAATAAAATCAAACCCTAAAAATCCCTTTGAACTGCAACATCCTACTTCCAAGGTTTTAGAACTCATTTTTTTTTATTCATTACGATTTGATGTGTAAAGTAGAAATAAAGGAGAGAGTCATTGGCTAAAGGCATGGTTGGGGGATTTGGAGTTCCCCTACAATATTAGTTGAATATCTCTATGGGATAATTGAAAGAAACACTTGTTCAATTTGAGGTTTTTTATCTCTCTTTCTTTCATGGATAGTTAAGGTTTTTGAAGGATTTCCATTGTTTTTCTGATTAAAAAGTCATTTGGAGAAGGGAAAGTTTGTCACATTAAGAAGAGATTAGGGTAGAGCTTGTAAACCCTTCTTGATCCTTTATTAAACCTTCAATCTTTGTAGGATTTGCTTGTAATTTTCTAGTTAAGTGACACTCGTTTGGTCCGCTTGATCTAGTTGTGCAATCAGATTTGAAGAAAATGTGTTATTTGTTGTTCATTCAATAATAATATTTCCCTTTTACTACTCCATATAGAAATTTATATTATGGTTGTTTCTTTGTCTTTTTTTTTTTATAGATATTATTGTTAAATTTTGTAGCTTGGGCAGGTGCATAGCCCTTTTGTCTAGGTATGTAAAAGTCGCCCACATTCTCCTTAGAAGGCTTGCTTTAATGTGAGCAAGTTTCTAATGTAACTTAGCCTATGTCTAACTTTAATAAACATGTATATTAGTATGGTAGCTTGTTGAGCCAAAAGAAACTTAGTAAATTTACTTTATCGATTTTGTTTTAACCTTAGCTACCAATTTCAAGTGAGGTGAGATCTAATCTCAGCTTATAATCATTTTGAGATTAGGGTTAGGTATTTAGCTCAATGTAAAGTTATAAAATCAAGGCTAGGGAGAGGGATAAGGCACCATACAATGGCACTAGCCTAAGAAGGAGTAGTTTGATACTCCAATGTGTTGGGTCTAAGGAAGGTGCAAGGTGCAGTGATTGAGACAAATCCTCATTAAATGAGGAGGATCAGAGGACAAATCTAAGGATTGATTAGGTGGATAACTCTAGGTTTATTGTTGTATATGTAGATGTTTAGTTGGGAAATTATCCTAGGACGGGGATTCGAGTAGGTTCAAATTAATTTATCAATGAAGAACATGATTTTGGTAGAAATATGTGTCATATGTTATTAACATTGGTTATGTAATTGTGCTTTGCTGAATCTTTTGTTAAGAACCTAGTTATTATTTTATTTAGTAATTTGGTAGGAATTAATTGACAGGTGTTGGGTTTAGAAACTAACATGGTATTAGAGTTGGATCTTAGAAAACAAATCTCAAGGTGCCAGGTTCACATAGGATTACTAGGGCCAGGTTTGGACATGATTGTGCGAGGCACAAAGTTTAAAAGGAAGTCGAGTTGTTGAAGACATTTTTTTTTGGAAAATAGGGTTGATTTTTTAATGTAATTAAAAAAAATGAGAAGGGTGGGTGGCTGAGAAGATTGGTGACCCACCCAGCTACCACATTATTTCGGGGGTTTGGCCACCACAGTGAACTGCTAGGGAAGATTAACGCGAGGAGAGCACCCAATAGATTTATCTAGTTGGGGGTTGGCAGGATTGTGGAATAGCCACAACTAGATGCCAACAATGGGTCAGTATGGGAGCCCAATGACAAGTTGTGACAGGGTCATGATAGGAGCCAAGGAAAATTGATAGTTCGTAGGGAGATGAGTTTGCAGCAAGAGGTAGGCATTTCACGTGTAGGTGAAGGAGAGTTTAACCCGCTGAGCCAATGAAACAACTGGTGGTGGTGACAACAAAGGGTTGAACCAATGTAGGTGATGGAGGGAAACAATGAATTGATCACAGTTTACAGAGAGTCACGTACATCAGTGAGAGAAAGACGGAGGCGTTGCGGACTATTAGGGTGATAGTTTGGTCAAGTATATGGGTGCAAGAGTAACAATCGGGCCATAAGCAAGCGTGAGAGCCACCATTCGAGCTAGTAGTGGAGAACACAACCTAGCGGGAGATGACAGATCAAGCTGCAATGTAGGAGCCAGTGTTTGTGAGTGGGTTGAGATAGATAGGATGAAAGTGTGTCGGCCTGCATGACACAACTACCAACCATCGAGGCAACATAGTAACATTCAATAGATGTTGTTGGGTTTAGGCATTAATGAGTTAAGTGTTGTAGTAGGAGGTTCCCAACAAGTAGGGAGTCAAGCAAGTTGCCATAAGCACGCAAGCAGAGATCCATGGGACTAATGTAGATTGTAGGTCAAGGAAGAAGTAAGGCTACAAAGGCACAAGGGATAGCCACGTGTTTGTGGCTGAGTAACTTGCAATTGACCAACATCTGAGTGATGTAATAGGACAAATGTGTGTAGGTGATGCCAATAGGTCATTGTGAAAAGGAAACACTTGGGCATGTGTATAAGTGTCAGTGGGAAACCTAGAAAGGTACTAGAAAGGGGTATAGTGTGAGTTGGTAGCAGTGATAAGTCATGAATAAGAGTAGGGATACAGAGATCTATACTCATGCAAATTTACTAGAATTTCTCCAATAACAAGTGCGTTTTCATCCTCTCCCTTAGGCTCCTTTTATAATTTCAAATTGAGCAAAATCCCTAACTGTCAATATCCATAGTGCTAGACGGCTAGGATTAAGCCCTAATCCCCTTAGATCAATTGCTGAAATTATATCTAAGTCACTTAAATAATTAAATATTTATCCTTAGAAATTTTCTCAATTAGCCAATGCTAATTAATTAAATTAATTAATGTGCTTTTCCTAAGTTAAACTTATGAAAGAAATCTTGTCAATTTCTCCTCTTGAACAACCAGCTGAATAGGATTTATTCTCCCTGCTTGCTAGACACAAGCCTATGCAGAAGACCTTCTAAAGCTGCAAAATCAACAACTTGTTCCTAGAAGTCTTTTACTCTTGAAAATGCTCTAAGTTCATTTCTACCAAGAGATCTTTGTTAATTTTCCAATGCTCTATGCTATGTCAATTACTTTAGCCCAATTCAATCCGTCATTAAGCAATATTTTTCTGTAACATTTCATTCTTCTAATAATCAACAGTAATTGAAGTTAGAACAATAAATGCAATGAGAATAGGAGACAATCAAGAACATCAACAAGAGACACTAATTTGGTCAAAGACCAAGGAAAAACCATTTGAAAATTCTTCTTTTATTAGATTATCATAAAATGTTTAACAGAGACTATAATGAGCCCTAATTCAATAATAATAATCAAAGTCAAAGTCGTGAATTATCCAACAAGTCAACCAACCAAAAAACAATGTGCCAAAGATGAAATAGTCAAAGTTGGTCAACTGTTATAAATCTATAATTCTTTGCAAGTCAATGTGTACCCTAACGAGTCAAATTCAACAGTCAAATTTGTCCTCCAAACATTCGATCAACATCCCACAAATTTTTCCTCCACTTATCAAAGTCAGCCTAAAACAGTCTTGAAAACTTGGTCAAAAGAGAGAGAATATTGCGGTCAATGCAAGTCAAACCTGTGGTCAATGCAGGTCAAATTGCCCAAATTACCTCGATTCTTATGCCAATTAATGCGGCCTACCAAAATAGAATATTTCCAAGTCAAATCGCAATTAAACAACCCCTTAAACACCTCGGTCAACATAGGTCAAAGTCGATGTTTCAAAAAGTCAACGTAGAAATCAAAGATGCCAAGAAACCCTTCGCATGTGTGGAGAGAGAGACTTGCCTCGGACTTGTACAAACCAATCAGATTGAGAGAGAGAATATGAGCTGATGTGATGTGATGTCCAAATGAGCTTGAGGTCACTTGTATTTATATGCGTTGGAGGGGCAATTTGTCCTTAAGTCGACCTTGACAATGTGTACTTGTGGCCCGTGGGCTTGACTTCAAAAATATATTTTTCCTTCTCCAAATTCAATGCTTCAAAGGTCAATTTTGGTCCTCTCGGAAAGAGGAATCTAGTCCAATGATTGGAATTTCTCTCTGAGCTGCCAAATTAACACTCCCTCTCAGCTAGGGAGAAATTCCAACTACATCATGTGATCATTGCGAGTATCGTGTCATCAAATCATGTCTCATCTCTGCTCGACTTTATATGTTGGAATCATTCTTGAATCTTAAAAATAAGAATCATAGGGGAGCTTCAAATACCACTCTCTATCCATTGGGGAGCCACTGCTACCACCCATAATAACTTCTAGTGGGGAGCCAATGCTACTACCCGAAAATCTATGCTAGCGGGGATCCAATGCTGCAATTCGAGAATCTTTGTCAGTGGGGAGCTAATGCTACAACAGGGGAATCTTTGCTAGTGGAGAGCCAATGCTACAAATGAGGAATCTCTGCCAGTGGGGAGCCAATGCTACAACCAAGAGATCTCTTCCAGCGTGGAGCTAATGCTACAAGCTAGGAAACCTACAAACAGTATGAGGAATGCCACTTACCTTATGAGGTAAGGATCATGCTTTCCCACTGCTTGGTGATAATAGGAGGGATACCACTTACCATAATTGGTAAGGATCACACCTATCCTTTTATTTGCTGATCTTCCCAACTGACCCTCAAGAGTAAGTGGTAGAACACTTACATCTCTAGCCTGAATGGGATGCCACTTACCATAAATGGTAAGGATCACACCTAATTCAACTAACTAACACCCATTGGCCAGATGGGTGGGAAAGAGAAATGCTAACGAGGGTATACTCTGTCAAATCCAGAAGTCCCTCAACCCTAGGAATATTAAGGCTCAATTCCTCACCCTGGTAGCTCAGACATGGGGAAAGTGCATAGCTCAATGTCCTTGATTAGCCGAGACGCTTACTTTAGATGGTCACATTCAACAGTCCAAATTTCTTTATCTCTGCAAGATGCTCATTAGTCGAAGTATGATGGAGTATCACAACTCCAGTTTGCACCATATCACTTACGTAATGATATATGATCTCAATGTGTTCGAACTTCTCATAAAACACAAGATTCTCTGCTAATCGGATTCCAATCTTGTTGTCGCAATGTATCACAATCGTATCTAGGACCTACTCGAATAGCTCTTCCAAGATAACATTGTATCCTTCCTGGATCATGCTGAAAGAAACAGAGTTTTGTTTCTTGCTTATCCATGATATCATCGTAGATCCCAAGAAACACCTAGATGTGGTCTTCTTGTCAATAACATTTCCAGTCCAGTCATCATCGGTGTATCCATGCTGTCTCATATCTTTGAAAGTGTATCTCAAACCAAGATATTTCATCTCGAACTCAAAATTCAACTCCTTACACTCAATCATCATAGGCTCACTACCTGTCAAGAATAGTTCATCAATATATAAAACCAAACTCAAAGTCATACCTTGGATTAGTTTGAAGTATGGGTTTAGATCTGCACTACTTCTTGTGAATCTAAGCTTCACTGGGTAACTATCAATTTGGGCATACGAGGCTCAGGGAACTCGCTTCAAACCACATAATGGTTTCTTCAATCTACAAACATGAGTCTTCATGTCCTATACATCATACCCCTGAGGCTGCTCAACACATACTTTTTCCTTGTACTTTTCAATGCTTCCATCTGCGTCATGCTTTATCTTATATAGCCATTTTGAGGTTGCACCAGACTTTGCTTGAGATCTCGGAACAATATCCCATACATAATTCTTCATAATCAATTATTCAGCCATAGAATCCTTCCAAACCTGTTCTCTCACATCTATTTCATTGTCTTCGGGATTATCATCGATCTTGATCCTTGTAGAGGGGAATGGTCCCCTTGATTTCTCTTTATTTCAGTGCTTTAGCTCAGTTTAATGATTAGTGTTGTGGACCATTGCTAGAAGAGGTTTTCCATTGACTTTATAGAGTCCTTCAACTCTAGATCTTGGTGTAAAAGCATCTCTTGTTCGGGATACCTTCGACCACGAGAAGACCTTTCCATTGATGAAGGCTACTCTCATTTCCTTTTCTTCCAAGGAAGAAATAGATATCAGGTTCTTCTTTAGTTCCAAAACATACATCAGTTCATGAAGAATAACAGATTCTCCATAGTCCAAATCGAATTTGACATTACCAAAGCCCTTCACTAGATATGTATTGTTGTCCCCAAGAATAATCTTCAAACTTGTCTCCCTCTCAACCAGATTTGAGAGGACTTCCTTATACCCAGAGAAACCTTCCAGCTATCATATGAATCCAAAGGAGAAGAACTCGAAAGGGCTGAAATAAGAATGTATTTAGATTGACTAGTAGTACTTTCATACCTGGAGTTTCACTTCTTTTGAGGACGAGGACTTTCTTTATGATCATCAAGAGTATTTCTTCTCCTTCGATCATCTCTCCCTCTTTTATCATATCGCCTTCTTCTATCATCACTTCTTCTTCTATCATTGTACTTATTGTTGTTGTAGTTTCAGTCGAATCTTGTAGCATCTCTCTTTCTCGAACAGTCTCAGGCATAGTGACCATGCTTGTGATATTTGTAACATTCAATATCCGTTGATCTTCTATATTGGTCTTTTGACTCAGGGGAGGGCCTATTCAAACTAGATGGTCTCCATTTTCCCATTTTCTTCTTGTCTTGAGTAACAAATGCAGTGAGCTCTCCTTTTCCATGTTTTTGAATTATCCATCTTGAAATCATCCTGTATTCTTCTTGAGTGAGCTTTCCAACAAGCTCATCAAATGAGGGGAGACTGTTGTTATTGCTTATGGTGTTAATGAAGGTTTCCTAAATAGGAGGGAGACAGTTAAGGGTTACCCAAACCAACGCCCTGTTAGGTATAGTTTCCCAATTCTCTGCAATTGATCTTTAGGACAAGATATCCTCATGATATAGGATTGCACAGATTCTCCTTTATTCAAATTCATATCTTTGAGTTGATCTTTCAAGAAAACGATTTTCATTGAAATTATTGACTTCATACATGCCGAATAACTTATCATACATATCCTTGGACTTCTTCAAATTCCCAACATAGGCAAGTAAATGATCTTGTAAACCATAAACTATAATTTTCTTTGCTTTTAACTCACCTGTCTTGTATTTGTTCTTGGCAACAACGGGAGCATTTTTCAGAGGCTCAATTTCTTCTCCTTGTATGTACTGCCAAACATCATTGTCATCTGCTATGATTTCCAACCTAATCTTCCAAGCGACAAAATTTGATGAGTCTTCGAGCTTCTCAACTTCATTGAAGTATGAGGTAGACATCTTGACCTATTAAGATAAATTCTTTCAATGATGATTGCTCTAGCTCTTGTCTCCTTTGGGCTTGTCCTTCACCTTAGCTCTGATACCATGTTAATTTTCCACTACTCTATGATATGTCAATTACTTCAGCCCAATTCAATCCTTCATTAAGAAATCCTTTCAGTAACAGGTAATTCTTCCAATAATCAATAGTGATTGAAGATAGAACAATAAATGCAATGAGAATACAAGACAATCAAGAACATCAACAAGAGACACCGATTTGGTCAAAGACCAGGGAAAAACTCCACAAGTGGGAAAATCCTTTGTAAATTCTTCTTCTATTAGATTGCCATAAAATGTTTAGTAGAGAGTACAATGATCCCTAATTCAATAATAAGAGTCAAAGTCAAAGACTTGACTTGTACAACAAATCAATCAACCAAAAACTAATGTGCCAAAGATGAAAAAGTCAAATCTGGCCAATTGTTATAAATATGCAATATTGTTCAAGGAAACAATAGTCAAAGTGTGCCCCTAACCAGTCAAAGTCAACAATCAAATATTCCCTCCAAGGGTTCGGTTAATAGCTCACGAATTCGTCCTCCACAGCTGGTCAAAGCCAACCCAAAATAGTCTTGAAAACTTAGTGAAATTAGAGAGAATACTATAGTTAATGGAGGTCAAACTTGTGGTCAATGTAGGGTGAACTGCCCAAATTACCTGGGTTCCTGTGCTAATTAATGCGACCTACCCAAATAAAATATTTCTAAGTCAAATAACAGTCAAATAGTCCCTCAAACACCTCGGTCAACACTGGTCAAAGTCAATGCTTTAGAAAGTCAATAAAGAAGTTAAAGATGCCAAGAAACCCTTCGCATGTGTGGAGAGAGAGACATGCCTCAGACCTGTACGAACCAATTAGATTGAGAGAGAGAAGATGAGTTAATGTGATGTGATGTCCAAATGAACTTGAGGCCACTTGTATTTATATGCATTGGAGGAGGGGCAATTTGTCCTTAGGTTGACAATTTGAGTACCTTTGGGCTTGAATTCAAAAAT
The DNA here is from genome assembly GCA_000404065.3 of Pinus taeda. Taxonomy (NCBI): domain Eukaryota; kingdom Viridiplantae; phylum Streptophyta; class Pinopsida; order Pinales; family Pinaceae; genus Pinus; species Pinus taeda. The sequence continues at coordinate 2,715 of APFE030676063.1, read as the reverse complement.
ACATCTTTCCTTATCCAAATTTAGTGCTTCAAAGGTCAATTTTGGTCCTCTTGGAAAGAGAAATCTAGGCCAGTGATTGGAATTTGTCACTAAGCTTCCAAATTAACATTCTTGACATACTTGGAGGAATCTGTTGATTTCTCCTCCCCACCTAAAACTAAAGGTTGACTCACTATGAGTTGCTCAAATTTTGGAGATACCTGCTCCGTTTTCACTATCATTTCTCCTCTTCTTGCGATTGCTTGAATAGGATGGCCCTTTAGCCTATATAGGTTGCTCTCTCTAATTCCAACGACATGTCACATATCATAGTTAGATGTCCATCCTAGTATGCTACATAGTATTACGTAAAGTTGACTTGGTGAAAGATTCAAAGTTACTTGTTCAACAATGGTGGTTTTGGGCACATGGTTTTAGTTTCCCATGGTTTTATGCATGTGGATTACATGTAATGTTTCCCTTAAAAGGCTTGGGAATACTTCATTATGTACCAGGGATGTGAGTGGCGAAGGTTCACTTGGCCGATTTGGCTAGGTTTGGCCAAGGGAAACTAAGAATATTTTCTTTGTTGGTTTTTTTTCCAGATAGGGGTTTTCCAAGATAACATTGCGTTTATGTATGTTTTTTGTTGTTGGTAAGTTTATCTCTCTTAGAAAATTTCACTCGGTAATTATAACATGCTATTAAAGCCAAATTAACTTAGACTCTCCAAGGAGAGTTTGTTGGGTGTGAAGATAGTCAATGACAGCCATAGCGGCCCTAGGAAATTGTATCAAGAGGAGATGCACCTGATGATGACTGCATCGAGGATCTATGTTTCCTAAATCTATGAGGAGAATATTTGTGTGAATTTGTGGTAGTAGTGGTTGATAAAAGATTTATTAAGAGTTCACAGAGTGGAGGTTTTGCCCTCCCTAGTGGATGATGCCGTTAGTTTTTTGAGTATGTGACACCAAAAGAAGTATATGAGTATATAATTATGCCAAGGATGCTCACAAAACTTTTGACATAATGCTTCAATGAGATGATTTATTTTGGTTTCACAAAATGTGGTTGTATATGGGTGAGGAGAGCATTAGGTGCACCAAGTTGAGAGAATGGTGGCATAAGCAACGAGATATCAAAAATAAAACATTATAATGGAGTCAAAACCTATTTTAATTGCATGTAAATGGGCATACAACTATATGACTTGGTAAGGCATGCGTACCCCAAGGAAATTATTGGTAAGTTCTAGAGTTAGACTTGTGATAAGGGGCATGTAAAATTATTAGATACCTTAGATATAAACTTTGAGGGGCTTTAGGGTTTGTAGACGAGTAGTGCTAACTCATTTGACCAGATTTGGTCAAGGGAAATCCCAAGTCAAGGTTTAAGGGGGGATTGTTAGGTAAACTTGACTTGATAAAAAAGTCAAATTACTTGGTCAATAATAGTGGTTGAGCACATGGTTTTGGTTTCCCATGGTTTTGTGCTCGTGGCTTACATGTAATGAATCTTTTAAAAGGCTTAGGAATAATTCATTGTATTGTGTCAAGGATGTGAGAGGTGTTTCCTTAAAATCTAGCAAGTCTTGTAGAGGGATGCTTTACAAGGCATGCACTAGACTAAGTGACAACAATGAGATGTGGCCTACTGTCACCACAACTACCACCCCCTTCTCTCTATGGAAATTCACTAATGGGAGACTTCCCATTAATTATGTCACCTATGAAAGATATGCTATGTTCAAGGAAGAAGGTGACAAATAGTTTATGTAGGAAGACTCTTCTTAGGGACAAGACACACGTTGACACAATCTGTAATCATTGTCACTCCCTGCCAACACTGTCATTGTAATTATTGTTGTTCCCTGCAAACAATATCACTATAATCACTGCCACAACTTGTCACATCAATCACTATCACTAGTTATCATATTGTTGTCCATACTCTACTACAACTACTTCATTAATCTAGCCACATAAATCCCTTCTTAGAACCTGTTTTCACCATATATCCAAAACAACTACATCATGTTCATAAACCCTCAAAATCATGCAAAAGAGATTATTATCATAAAATATACACCAAAAAGGGTTTTCATGTCTTCAAGAACATCCACCTTTGAACCTTGATCACCATGCTTCTTCTAGAATCCAATTTGGCTGAACATCGAGCCCAAAACCCTAAAAAACCACTCAAAACCATACATTTAAATTAATCGTTATACAAAATGCCCCTTTTTGGGTGCACTACATAAAATGGGCCTTTTCTAGCACTAATGATACAAAATGTATACCGCCAGTTGCTTAATTGTTCGACAAAATGATACTATGGCCGGAAAAATAATAAAAGAAAATAGTTCAAACAGGGAAAATTTAAGGGCTAATATTCGCATGTAGGCTAATTTTCCATTCTCTTTCTAAAAAAAGATTCACCAATCTCCGTTTTTTTTCTAAGAATGGTTCGCTCAATTTTTATAGTATAAAATTATTTTACCTTAGAAATTGCCAAAATTTTATAAATACTATATAAAATAATTAGAAGAAATTTGAATATTTTTATAAGAAATTTTGAATATTAATAAGGACTAGTAATATTCACTGAGGTTTCTAAACCTTAAAGTAAATTTACATTCTTAAAATTTTCCCTAAATTCAGACTTCATAACTCAACGAATTGAACCAACAACCTTCATCTTACAACACATGTTTTTTGCAAACTCCACTATACC
>APFE030676061.1:0-12409 GCA_000404065.3 Pinus taeda | reverse complement strand
AAAATCATGCTGGTAGTCCCGGTTTTGGGATCCAGGGGAAAATCTCTGTGTATATGTGTTTTATGTGTTATGCTCTCGCATTGTTTATTTTTTGTGTTTTAGGATTTGTATGCAGGTAATTTCTGCACGGGGTTAAAACCTACACCTTTACCTTTTGATTTTTTCCAAATTCAACAAGCATGCTTAGATGTGACCTAGATATCTAGAAACAATTTGATTTTTGTTTTCACGACTACTGCTGTCTAATTGTAGATACAAAACTTTAGAAATATTATTAGACTAATGAGAAAACACATCATGACTTATGGTTATGGTCAGATTTGCATCATTATGAATATTTGGAGTTGCGAAGTAAGCCCTTGGACACATTTTCTCATTAAAGACCATACAACCGACCAAGTGAAATTAAATAAATTTTTTCTCTTGTAAATTTTTTGGTGTGCGGACAAAATGTGGTTGAAGTGTTTTCTTCTGGTCCATACCATCAATTATCAAACCCAAATATTTATTTGGATTATCATAACACTTTTTATGATACTTATACAACTTTTTCCTTTCACTTTTTTATTGATTGTGATGCTCTTGAAGTGTTTTGACATTTTAATCTGCACATAACATAAAATAAACCTATTAATAAACACATTTTTCTAGTTGATAACTATCTAACTTCAAAAAATAATGTTATGAATGCATATCTCTTTCTGCCCCTTGACATTAACCCCTTCTTGATTTAAGAGAAGTACATGTACTGCAAACCACTATCCTTGACTTCTTAGGAATACATACATTGTTGAATTATTTTCTCCATATCCTCGTAAAATATGCATATGTAATAAAATTACCATCTCCTTCAACATCTTCTGCATATTATTTGTATAAGTTGTAGATTTATTGTCTTGAAAAATTATATAGAATATGTATTGTTTCTTTATTTGACAAACACTCTCCATGCTTTGAAAAAAATTCTTGCATTCATGACATTGCAATATTTTCTAATGGCCCAATCTCTCATCTATGATGAAATTTTGAAAAAATGTGGATTTTTTTCCAATCTTGTTTGAATTCTTGATAGACAAAAGTTACCAATTGAATGAAGCTTTTTGCAAGCCTTTCTACAAAGAAATAAATTCCCAATATGATAATCATAACCTGTCAATGTAGATTTCATGCACCCCACTAAATAATGATTTTATTCAATGACATATCTTTTCCTTTTCTCTAATGCAAATTTTAAATCCATATGTTTCAAGCAATACTTTTAAAAACATTCGCTTGAAATAAGATCAGTGATATAACTTCTTGTGAGATATTCTTTCCTATACCTTATATAACTAGAATATATTGGATTGATATAAAAAGGTCTACTACTTCTACATACAATATTTTCTTGCGATGTCTCCATTATTTCATTATCCTCTCTATAATCATTTTCATCATCATTAGGAGAAATATTATCCTCACTACGATAATTATGAACATGGTTAGGAAATTCGTCACCATACTTGCTTGGAAAATATTCATTACCATCCTCACTTGAAAGATTTGATTATTCACTATCATCATCTGTTCTTTTGAAATCCTCGTTTGGAGGAAATCCATTATGAGGATCCATTAGGGGAATTTTGAGGTCTAAAATGGGCCTCCTAAGGAAATTATAAAATAATAGAGGAAATAATAAAATAAGATTAGATTACATCATCAAATTTTAGAGGGAAAAAATAAAAAAACTATTTTTTTCAGCTCATATTTTCAACATATCTCCCTATGGGTTTACTCAAATTTCGATTGGAAACACTCATTGGATGAACAATTTGATTCCTAATCCAAGGACCCATGTCGCATACTTTCAATGGACCCTACTACACGAAAAATGAGAAATACATGAAAAACGTGATTGCAATCATGTTTTTTCATGTATTCCTCATTTTTCATGTAGCAAGGTCCATCAAAAGTATGCAACATGGGTACTGCTTGGGTGAGGAATTAAATTTTTCATCCAATAAGTATTCCCACTCGAAATTGGAGTAAAAACTTAGGGATATAAGTTGAAAATACATGTTGAAAAAATAGTTTTATTATTTTATTATTTTTTAATCTTTTTACTTTTTTACTCCAAAAATGGTGAATCATCCCCATGGTTGACATAATCATCTTGAATCATATTGGTTCTTATAAAGTTTATTTTTGATGCACATTTTTCTTAGGAGGCCCATTTTAGACCTCAAAAATCACCTAATGCATCCACATTACTAGTTCCTTTAAAATCCTCACCTGGTGGAAATCCTTCACCATCCTTATCTGTGCTTTTGAAATCCTTGATCGAAGGAAATCTTTCACCATATTCATCTGTGCTTTTGAAATCCTCGCTTGGATGAAATTATTCAATATCCTCACCTCTTCCACTAAAATCCTCAATAAGAGGAAATCCTTCACCATATCGTTTGTGCTTCTGTAATCCTTGCTCAGAGGAAATACATCATCTTCATTGGTGCTTTTCAAATCCTTGCTCGGAGGAAATTCTTCACCATGCTCATTTCCTCTTGTTGAAATCCTCGCTAAGAGGAAATCCTTCACCATCATCATCTGTGATTTTATGATCCTCGTTTGGAGGAAATCCATCATCATCATTATCGGTGCTTTTGAAATACTCGCTCAGGATAAATTCTTCACCATCCTCATTTCTTCCACTAAAATCCTTTCTCGGAGGAAATCCTTCGCCATCGTCGTATGTGATTTTGAGATCCTCGCTTGGAGGAAATGCATCATCATCATTTGTGCCTTTAAAATCCTTATTTGGATGAAATCCTTTAGCATCATCATCTGTGATTTTGAAATCCTCACTCAGAGGAATTCCATCATCATCATAAGTGCTTTTGAAATCCTCACTTAGAGGAAATTCTTCACTATCCTCATTTTTTTGTTGAAATCCTTGCTTAGAGAAAGTCCTTTACCATCATCATCTGTTCTTTTGTAATCCTCGCTCAAAGGAATTCCATCATCATTATCATCAATTCTTTTGAAATATTCACTCGGGGAAATTCTTCGCCATTGTCATTTCTTCCATTGAAATCCTCATTCAGAGAAAATCCTTCACCATCATCACATACAGTTTTGAAATCCTCATTTGGAGGAAATTCATCATTATCATTGGTGCCTTACAAATCATTGCTTGGAGGAGATCCTTACCATCCTCATATGTGTTTTTGAAATCCTTGCTCAAAGAAAATTCAACATCATTGGAGCGCCTTTAAAATCTCAACTCGGATAAAATGCATTACTCTCATCTGTGCCTCTAAAATTATTATTTGGAGGAAATTCTTCATTCTCCCTTTCGTGAGTGGTGCTCTAAAAATCCTTAGGATTAAAACTTTCTTGATTAATATGATCAATATCATTACTTGTACTTTCATCAAACTCCTCACTAAGTGAAAAGTTTGACTCTCTATTCATAGTGAAGGAATTCATGTTATATTCATCAATATGAATAGAGTTGTTGTGTGAATAAGATGTTGACGCTACAGAAAGAGAAACTTCATTATCACAAAAAGCCATGACCTCTCGTACAAGAGGTTGAATGATACAATTTCACTCTCTCCCAATGATAATATATAACTTAAAGAATTAAAATTTCCTTGCAAAGTTTCCCTCCAAAAATTTCGCTCGAAAAAATTCACTCCAAAGTTCCCCCCAAATATTCCGCTTGAAATATTTCCTTCCAAAATTTATTTCAAAAATTCTACAAAAATTTTGTCTTAAAAATTTTAACCCTACTTTCTATTTAAAACTTCCACAAATTTTCTTTAATACTTTCCTTAAAATAAAATAAATATTTTACTACATACCAACATTAATAGGTACATCAAGTTAATTTTTATACTTAACTTTATTTTTATCTCACCATAACAAAACACTGTAATCCTAATACCTATAATATTAAATATATATTATTTTTCTTAATTTTCAATTTTAATCTAACATTCATACGAACATAAGTAATCCCAACAATCTTACTAATAATAACTTTCATTGTTTTCTACATTTGGAGCATTGGTTAAAAAACTTGAAGCTATAATAAAGGAGCTACACAATGTCATCTAAGAGATTCCTCACAATTAATACGGTTAGTTTTTTTCTACTTTACATTTAGTGGAAATTTGGGTATATATATATATATATATATATATAATATATATATATATATATATTTGGTTTTTTTAACCACAAATATCATATTAAGCGGGTTACCGCCAAAAACAAAATTAAGATTTTTATATTAAAAAATACCACAAGAATAAAAAACACATATTTGTAGATTTTGGAAAAAAAAACTCATAAATTTTTAAAACTTTTAAATAAAAAACTAGTTTTCAAATTTTTTTATATATATATATATATATAAATATATATATATATATAATTTTTATTTTTTGTTTGTGGTTGTTTATTTTTGGTTTAATAATTAAATTTTAATGAAATATTTAATTTTTAATTTTTGATGTTTTAATTTTTAATTTTTATATTCACTTTTAATTAACATATAATTTTTAACTTCATATAGTTTAATTTAAGTTTTTATTTTTATTTTAAATTTTGTTATTTGAGTTATGGGGTTTTGGATAGATGGCAATTTGGTGCTTTGTTAAGGCTTTCTTTGATGTGAAGTCATCGGTTCAGTTTCTCACCCCGATCGGGACAATACATTGGACATGACGAAGATGTAGTCTTGCCAAGCTTACAATAAAAAAAGTTATTTAAAATGGAATTGTCTTTAGTGCGACTTTTTGGAAGCTTTTCTAGCGGGTTTTTCCGGTCTAATTTCTCTAAAATATGGTTGGAATCCATTGAAATAACAATTTTGATGGGTAAACCCTACACAATAGAAGTGTCTTAGGGGTTTTTCATGGTGCTGAATCCATATAGATAGTCAAAACAACTAGTTTAATTAACACAAATCAAGATTTCACTTCAATTTTTTCCATCAGACTTCGGCACCAGAAATTCAAAAAATCACACTATAAACAACTCCATTTAAAATTATATTATTTTTATATTTGGAAATTTTGTTATTTAAAATTTTAAAAATTTATTTAAATTTAATATTTTTTTATTTAGAATTGATTTATTTTTAATTTAAAATTTTAATTTATATTTTATTTATGTATTTTTAATTTATATTTTTTTTTAAAAATTAAATTTGTTATATAAAATTTTAATAAATGGTCAACATTCGTGTTTTTATTTTTGTATTTAATTATTTACTTTTTTCGTTTGTTTTTAATATTTATTTTTATTTAAATTAAGTGTTTATTTATTTAGAGTTTTATTATTTGTAATTAAATTCTTTGTTTTGTTTATATATATATATATATATATATATATTTTTTTTACAATGTTTTCTTGTTAAATTGTTTTTCAAAACACCTATTAAATAAACTATTATTATTATTTTTTAATTCATGGTGTAAATAATTTTTATTTATTTTTTAATATAGTAATAGTAGATTCTTTTATGATAATAAAATATATATTTATATATTTTTCTTAATAGGAAAATGGCATCAAAACATGTATCTGTCAATGTTTTTGACAAAACAAAACGCCATTCGAAATCAAATGATGAAGAACAACGTGGTTGATGGGAGTCATATATTTTAGTTTAATGCCTGACGATTTTATACATCAAATGAAGGACAATCTAAATATCAAATTAGAAAATGACTCCACCTACATGTGCATAACTTGAAAACTTTGATTAGGTAGAATCCATATGCACATGTGGTTGATTATGTGGTTCTTGTTGATCCAATTGAAGTTCCCAATAAAGAGGCATTTGATAGGTCAAGATGTTTTGACTACAAATATTATGTAATTAGGGGAAACGGTTTTGTAGAGGCTAGAAGACAATTGATGCAAGAATATCCCAATAACACTCTTTTTGAAATAGTGGAATGTACCATTTATACCGATTTAACATGTACATGAACAAAGTTATTAGCATTGGATCATAAAATAGATAATGAGTATAGGATGTCTATGACTTTCATCCAAAGGGCAAGATTTATTCACAGTGAATTTGAAGAAAAATGTGGTGGGGATAAGACAAATGTTATTCAAAGTTTTCAAAAGCAACATTGTATGGAAATCGGTTATCAATTTGAGTAAAAAATCAATTCAAAAGGTGGCAGAGTTAGTGATGTATTGAGGAATATGGATAATATTTTCCATTTGGCATTTAGAACTAGGGAGATATAGGATTTGATTGATGTGGGAGAATATTGACATAAAAAATCAAAACGTTAGAAAGTCTAAACCCTTAATATGTACCAAATAGTAAGACATGTCTTGAAATCAAAAATCTTCCAGATGATATGGCTATCACACCTTGGAGAACAATACAAGGAGTGAACTATGACTGACTTGTCAAATCAATATTATCTCGTGTGAATTTGGGTGAATTATCATTAGTCAAAATGTGCCATGAATTTCAAAAGTAAATTTGTTGAATTAGTTTTACTTATTTTTGGATTATAATTTTCTTTTAAATATAACGTATTATTGTTGGTAGTATTTATTATATATATAGTCATTTTTTTACTTTATTTATTCAGTGATAAGGTTTATATAAGAATACAAAAATAAATGGTTAAAATGTTGAATGAAAAGAGTTTGGATGTTGTTGTATTCAAGTACCCAAATTTTAATTCTATAACATTACTATTTTTTTTTTGCATTCAAAAAAGTATATCGATTTAATAAAATCATTTTATTCATATGTAAACTATTTTTATTTTATTACTTATACATATATTTGTTTATTTCATTAAAAATGTCCAAAAAAATACAGATGAAATACCAAATACTTTCAAAATCTTTATTAAAAAAATAAATTGAAAAGACGAAAAATGTAACCTTTTTACCATTTTATAAAGGGCCTAAAAGCGTCTTCATGAGAAAAATTTGATTTTATAAGGATAATCCCATGCACTACAAGAAGAACACATTATATAAACGTTTTTAACTAATGTACCTTAAACCGATAGCACATCCCGATGCTCTTAAGAAGCAAATGCATTGAGGATTACGTAATAAAACACATGGTTGATTGTTATTATTAGTCCCTGCCTGGGACTATTAGCGATCGATAGATCGTTGACCGCCCATTAATTCATTCTTTGACCATATTTTTTTTGACGTTATCATCGTTTAACCAAAGTTTTAAAATGACAATTATTGTCTATCAAAATTTTAACCAAAGTTTTTGGCTGGGCAAGAAAGGACCTCTTATTGCAGGCTTCGCTTATTCCAATGCAAAAATGTAGTGACAAGTTATAGTTTATCCAAAGTCTGAAAAAATTGTAATGACAATGTGGTAACAAATTATAGTTTATCCAAAGTCTGAAAAATTGTAATGACATACATGAAACTTAGGCGCATGTAAAATTTATTATATAGCTGCCACGTCTCACCTCTCACACAGCTGGCTACCACCGTCTGCCACCTCTTACCACTGCAACAAGGCAAGGTAACCCAGTTAAGTTGATTGACCTTAGGTACAGTTTCTTTTGTTGTTTTCATCGTTTCCCTTTCTCATCGCTAAGCAGCTGTGGTGATTTCTACAGGTTCTTCTCCAGAGGATCCGGGCTACTTTTCAAAGCAGAGAACTGTGCTTCCAGCCAAATTCCTCCATTTCTCATTTCTCAGGTAAGCAACTACCACGGCTTCTTGGTTGCTTGGAACTGGATGGTTCGTCTCTTTAAGGCATTCTGCCCCTTAGCTCTTAGATTTCCAAAGTTGAATGTGTGGGAAGTGGTGAAGGTCGAACAGCTCTGCGCTGTTGCTGGGTACTCTTTTCCGTTGTATTCAAGGCTGCGGCTGACATTTAAATCTAAGGAGTCTAATGCCCATTGAGGTATCTGTAAACTGATTCCTGAGCTCTTAGTTTAAGTCTGTTTTCGGGGCAGACCTTGCAATCCCTTCAAGAAGGGGTTAGGTCTGGTTAGCTCCACTTGTTACTAAGTTTACTGTTCGGTACACCGAGATGTTATATTATCTAAGAAATGCACTCTGTTTTTGTATAGCACGGTTTCCTATTTTAGGCTTGCAACCAAGGGTTTTTGCTCGCTTAATTCAACACCATGCCTACTCTGGTGCATTATTTGTACTCTGATATAATTGTATGATTACCTTATTTGATATTAATACTGTGTCGAGAATAGAAAATTTGATGTTAAAGAATACCAATAAGGTTCATTTAAGCTACTTGACTGAAAGAATCAATTTGATACCGGTTCACCATTCTGAATACTAAGTACTCTTTTATTTTGCTGCTGTTTCACATCAGTTAAAGCTTCATCTGAGAGTGTTATATGTTTTCTTCCTTCGATGCTGAGGGTTTCTCTTACTACAAGGGGTTCATAGAGTTTCTTGTATTTGTCGGGTCAAATGCAAATGTGATCTCCTGATCGTTTTGGGCCGAATCGGTTCCAGGTTATGGGTTGTCGACCCTCGATCCTTCTGAGTCTTCCGGTTAATATGTACAACTTCTTTCTCTGTTAATGAGACGCCAGTAATTACTGGTTATGCACTGCTGTTACCGAGTCGTTTTAGTTCCGCGCTTGTTTCCTCAGGAGTTGATTTTGTGAATCTTTAATTATCTTACCCGGATAGGTATCTGTTTAGTGTTCGTAATACTCTGCTATCTTGCAGGGTTGGCTCGGCCCTTAAACTCGGGCAGTCTTCTGGAAACTATTGTCACAGAAGAGGTTATTATACTTGCTTAGGGTTTGTCACGATAAGTCTTGATACATCCTTTGTTCAAGTCTCAGGTCTTTCTCTCTATAATACTAATCTCTGACTGTTATTTTTTTAAGAGTTCACACAGTGTAAAGCTAGCCTCCTGCCCGCTTGTATTTCAGTTTTTTAAGTTTTTCCTTAAACCGTAAAAGACAGGTCCATATAACATATTTGTATTTGGGATATATTGTTTCTCCCCATCTACTCTTTCTGTAACTTATTCTGGGTTTCTGAAATTTCCTTTCAAAGGTAGACACTTCTTTGAAGTTTTGCATGACTTGCTTTAATTTTTTTTTGTTTATCTACCATCATAGTGAAATTCCTTGGATATGGCCTCTATCAATACACTTGATAAAATATAAGAAGTAAGGAAAAAACAAAGTCTCTCTCTTCTTTAGTTGTTGACTTTATTTGTAAGAATTTTATTTATGGCCTTGAAAAATCCTTGATCATGTTGGCACTTTTTTCTGAATAGCATGGTTTTAGAAGATTGAGGAGAGAAAAGAACATGGAATCTGCAGTTATATTTACATAGAACTCACTCGGCATCTAGAGAAGAATGTATGAAATTAAACAGCATCAACACCATATATGGTGTAAACACAACAACATTTTTCAGCAGTTTTGGTATGTGCAGTCATTTCAAGAAAGGCCTATATAATCTTGAAAGAATATGTGATAATTAATTAACAACTATTGATTTAAAATTATAAAAGACATAGGGGAATACTTGATGGTCCTCTGTTTATTTGGATGTTACAAAAAGCTTAGCTACGATGATTTAAGAGTACGAATGGGAGCACTCACTCATCTATGAAAATCTGTATTTCAAATGCCAGTTGTGAGCATTTACCATGGGTATGGTCGCCTTAAATAGGCATTACCGATATCAATTTGGTCATGATACTGCATGAGTACTGTAATCAATATCAATATCTGATACTGCATTTTCCAATCACTTTGATTTACATCCTAATTTAAGCTAGTTTTTTTTTTCCTTCTCATGTCCTAATTTAAGCTAGTTTTTTTTCCTTCTCGTGCCCTATTATAATTGCATTCTTAATATTGAGCTGTTTGACCTGCCTTGGCCTAAGTTTCATGCGAGAATTAAAAATCTGATTATGGTCGGTCTTCTTGGTTGCTAAACCGTTGTTGCATATTATATCCTTACTTTGTGAATTATGAATTATATGAAGATCGGATAAAATTGTGAATTATGTTTTAAAGGACGGGGATTGTCCTTACACTTCCAGAGCTTATATATATTTTGTTTTAGTAGGTTAAATTATGTTTAAGTCGGCATGTTGTTACAATTATTGGTTGGTTGGGAGAAATGGGAGCAGTCGCTGCCGGAGCGTTTGCAATGGTACTCTATATATATTTTATTTATTAAATCTAAATTCTCTGATCCATAGATCGAGTAAAGTATATTTTTGTTCTCCGAGATGTTAATCCTATCAGAATTAGATGAGATGAACTCATGGAATGTATTTTTAGTATTGTTTCTTGTATTTTGAAGTCAGCTGATTATTTACAATAGACCCAAAAAATTATAGAGAACTTCTATGATTCTTATAATATAAAGAGACAAATTTGTATATTAATGTAATGTTTTATGCAGCAAGAAACAGAACTCTGAACTCTGTAAAACGATTTTGCTTTGATATTAGAAATTAAAACGATTTTGCTTTGATATTAGAAATTAGAGAGATATCTAAATTAAAAGTTTCAGAAATTATAGTACCTTGATTCGCTTGTAGTACCTTGATTCGCTTGTAGCAGAGAGTGTCGAGCAGCTAATTCTCCTGAGTAAGTTCAGAGCAGAGAGTCTTACTCAGAGCAGAGAGTGTGGCCGCATACCTTATATGCTTGTTCCTATTCCTTGTCTCTGTAATTTCGCAGGGGTTAATTCATTCAGCTCATCCAGATTTTGCTTTGACGAAAATGCACAGGTAGGAGGGATTACGAACTGGGAGTACGTGTTGTGTGCAAGTGTTGGCAGGGGAGGGGCTGAGTTGCACGTGGCGAGGTGGCATGAAAGAGAGAATGACTCTCATGCAGCAGAACACGACCGCTCCTATCTTCGTGTTCTGGGCCGTTAAAAATATCTTAAAATATTAAAAATATATTTGTATATTTAAGAGTGTTTTAAATAATATAATATGAAATAATCACAATTTAAGTTGTAATAAAATTATTATAATTTATTAAATTTTTCTAATAATATTTTTAAATTAATTTGGTAAATTTTTCTAATAATATTTTTAAATTGATATTATATTTTTTTATCTTGAACTAATAATATTATCATAATGTTTTAATTTTTTTTAATATTTTTAAATTTATTTTATCTGAAATCTAGGTGAAATATTTATGAATTTAAATTTAAATTTTGATATACACAATGGAAATATCCAAGTATCTAAAAAGACCTTTTCCCTACAATATTTAAAAATAATGAATTTATTTGAAAATTCAAATCTCATTTTTAATCGAATTTTTTTTTTCACTAGATAAAAAAATTAAGATGAAAAACGTGATAAATGTTGGACCACTCATTTAAATTGGCATAGTGTCACGAAAAACAATCTCCATGAAAACTGCGAGACATTTTCATTCCCTTAAAAACCTACTCTGGAGTAATAACACGATATATTTTATTAAAATCCGCTCTACATTAATCGACATATTGTAAATAGATGGACGATAAGCATGGACACATGTCCTCACCAAAGTACACCCCCGGAACGCCAACGTTGTCCTCACCTTTAGTTCTTGAGTCTATAAATTGCATCTCCTCTTCCAAGACAGACACAGCTTCTTTATATTTTGTAGCCATGTCTCCATCGGAGGAAGGAGGAGCTCCTGCTACTCATTATATCCTCAAAACATTATTGGCACTACTTTTTCTGCAATTGTTAAGTTTGGCGATGATCGTTTGCAAGCAGCTCTGCAATTTTCTCTACACATACTGGTGGAAGCCGCGAACCATCAAGAAGATTATGGAAAGGCAAGGAATCAGAGGGCCACCGCCTCGTTTTATTAGTGGAAATCTGTCTGACATGACTAAACTCAGAGAGAGCGAGGCCGCTAAAGACATGGAGCCTATCAGTCACGACATTGTGGACAGACTCTTGCCCCACTATGTGCAATGGACAAATGATTATGGTATGTCCATTTTGCCACTACTAGTTGAGAATTCTTTCAGAAGCTTTTGTCATAACTAGTTCTGCAACAACTTTTGTCAAGCTTTCTAAGGAGGATGAAATCTTTCCATATTTTCTTAAATTTTAAAAAATACTGGGATGAAAGAAATTTAAAATTAATTTTTTATATTAATTTTTCTCAATTTGAAGTTCTTTATACTAATATAAATTTATAATAATTTATTTGTTTTTAATATAGATTAATTATATTTAATAAGAGTTTGTATTTCAAAATTAAAGTGTTAGAGATTAAAGTTTCTAATAAAAAAGCTGATACATATGATAAAATTGAAAATTTTGAAATATCTTCGTAACTATTGCATAATGTTAAATAAACAATATTTTATATAGGAAATGGAGTCCCCAAAAATCACTGTAGAACATGCCGCAGGAATGAAATATTCCAGTTT